>CALSCR010000637.1:0-19027 GCA_943704495.1 Pigoraptor chileana
CGCCTTAAACAAATTCTGTCATCGTTGTTTCAAAATCAAAAACAAAAAAAACCCACAGGGATCGAGCGATTCTTATTCCATGTTCATGCTGCCGTCGCTGTCACAGCCGTACGTCCACGAGGCAGTGCTCATACTTCTCATAACAATGGGCGAGAGACGCAACTGGCTGCGCTTCTGGCTGTTTGCAGGTTGGTGTGGATTGAGGGAGTGACTCTATGTGTGTGTGTGTTTGTGCGTGTATGTGTGTGAGACGAGCATTCCCTTCCCATTTCAATATGGCGCCCACGCCTCCCTCTCCTTGCTCTTGGATGCCTCACCGTTGCCAGAGTGCACGCTCGTTAGACACGCAATGACGCCACTGCTAGGCTCGGGACGAGAGGACTCGCTGTTGATGATGATGATGTCTCTAGTATACAATGCTTAACTCTCTTTGCACTCCCCTCCGCCGCCCACGCCCATGGCACATGACACACTCGCACATCGCAGCCATGGTCATTGTTGGTATGGCTGAGCTGCTTTTCTATCTCCAGGCTATGGACACCAAGAAAGAGCCCCTCTTCAGCGTCCCAACATTTCGTGCCGCCGAGATTCTCCATAAGGTCTGTATATGCATGTGTATGCGCGCGCGTGTGTGTGTGTGCGTTCGTGTGTGGTCGTTCTTCGCCTCACGATAGCTCTGGAGGGCGATTGAATGCGGCAATATCTCGACGCCGTTCTGTCGGTGCCCCACACATCGGTGTGCACATTGACGACGCCCTCAAACAAATGACTGTTTGTGCATTTTTTTCATTTCCTGGCCGGCTTGCGGTCATTGCTTTTGTGAGAACGTTGCGCTCGTCGTAACATTTCTTTTCTGTTTTGTGTTGTGTTGTGCTTGCAGTTGTTCGCGTCGGCCATTCTTGCAATGACCGTTGTCGTGACGTACTGGGGAGGCGACCCACGAACAGAGCTTGAAATCGCAGAGTCCATTGTAGCATCACAAATGAGGGTGCGTATCGTTTGGTCACACACGCACACACACAGCCACCAGCATTCAGATCTGCCCTCCTTATGGCGAAGCACTTTGGGCAAATTGCCTTTGTTTGGGTTGCTTCGGCTTCTATTTGTGTTTTGTTGTTGTAACTGTTGTGCTATTGTTGTTTGTTTCTTAGTGGGCGCTTATCACGCATCTCCCAATTCGCATCGCTCCACGCTCTCTCAACAACACACGACACGCTTGCCTGCGATCCCACACGTGTTGGTACACCGCCGCAGCAACTCGAACTTGCCGCTGCTGCAGGGTCACTGAAGCAAAACCCAAACCCAACGGAGAATTCCCTCCCCAAAATCGCGCGCATTCTCGCCAAGCCCGAAGTGTTGACGGAGGTCAACCGCGCCCGCAAAAAAGCTGTCAAGGATTTCCAAGAGGCACAGGCGGCGAATGCGACAAACGCGGCCGCAAACGCCCAAAAGCAGAAGGCCCGATAGCTCCTCAATGAGCACAACCCGTGTCGACAGCTGCAAAACTGACAATGCGCACTCGTCACGCCCTCTCTCTGCTCTCTCTGGGGTGTTTGCGTGCAACCCCCCATCCGCATCGCCGCGTTGCGTTCGCGTGTGCTTTCATATGTCGCAGTCAGTGTTTCCGTGTGACCGCAAATTCTGCAATGAACTGAGTCGTGGAATCCACTCGTTCATCAATTGTCACTCCAGCGTTGTTGTATTTGTTGTGTTGTGTTGTGTTGTGTTGTGTTGTGTGATCATCGCATCCACTGCCAGAGGTCGCCTGACGTTGACGGTGGTGGTCAAAGTGCGGTAGTTGCGGCCTAGCCGCTGATCTTGGGGAATGTGGCTGCGGTCGTCCCTCTGACATACTTGGCACGGGCGGTTGCCAATCTAAGGGAGTATGCTGCATCATGTGATCGAGGAACAGCACGCTCGATGCCATTTGGAAGGAGCCAGGTCGCAGACCCTCGCAACTCAAACACCGGGTTCAAGCCGCCGCCATGTGTTACCACACAGCCACAACCACAACCACCCACAGCCTATTCGTGTCGTTTGGTTACTCCGCACTTTGGATTGCGACCATTGCATTCCCCACGTGGGGCACGTGCCACGGCAAATGCGCGCAACTCGAAGGCAGGCGGATTATCCGTAGTGAGATGACCCCCAACGGACACCCGCAGAGGGATCACTGAGAGGCGTCGCTTGGTGTCCGGATCGTTTGTTGGCGAAACCAAGCGCAACAAAGAGAGGATCGGCGAGAACTTTGTCGCACGGCACGCCAATCAGCAAAAACTAATGCACACAATTTTGGGGACGTTTCAAAGCGAGTTTACAATCGAAAGTGTGGAAAATATAATCGTGTCTGCCAACCAACACACACGCACACGCACAGATCGGGGTTCTTGTTGTGGTTGTGTGCCTGTGCCGATGACCGGGAGACCAGGACGACTGCGCGATGATTGCGACACAAACGCACCGCAGCGACTGAGACGGCGAAGAGGCTACACTGCCTCGACCCACACAAGGCAAACCGCCGCACTGTTGTTGACAATTTTGCCTTTTTTCTCTCACAAACACTCGTGTGTCTGTGCTATACACGCGCGCAAAAATTAGCGACGACCGTCGCGTGGATACGCCCGACCATCCATGCCCACGTGACCCATGCCCATCCCACCCATCCCGCGCACATTCGGTGGAGCAGATGCTTCGGGAAACGCAGAACGTGATGCAGCTCCTCCATAGCTGGGACGGTACGACACACTCGACTCGAACGGCGCCCCCTGCGGGAGATACGCATGTGCAGGCGGCACAGAAGGATACGGATGCATTCCTGCACTTGGCCCCCACGCGCCGCCACTGCCGCCGCCCACGCCCACGGCAAAGTCGCCCCGGGCGTCGACGTAGGGATTGCGCACGTACGCCAGTGCTGCATCGGCCCTGAACAGAGCCCGGTCGTCGCCATCACGCTCACGTGACTGACGGCCGCGATCACTCCACTCGCGACTGGCGCGGTCCCCGACGGCAGACCGTTCTCGCGAGTCACGTGAGGCATCACGAAAATTCCTCTCACGACCACGATTGCGATCGCGCTGCCAATCGTCCTGTCGCCGGTCTCTGTCTCTGATGTCCCTGTCCGCATACGCCCTCGGGTGATCGGGGCCACGCCGCTCAGGAGACCGGAGGGCGTGGTGTCGGGCATCGGCGCCGTGTTCCCTATCGGATGGATGTTGTGCGGGTGCTATCGACGGCCGGTGCCGATCGTGTGGCGGCTGACGCTCCCACGCGGGCGCAGCCGAGCCACGCCGAGGGTCGTACTCAACGCGACGGTCACTCCCGGCGTCGCCGTGCGTGCGCACATCGTCCCTGTGAGACGCAGAGTAGCCATGTCCACGTGCATGGGAATCAGCGCCGGCCCTTGTGTCGTCGCCGGCGCGTTCGTAGTGGCCACGCCGTACACCAGAGTCCCGAGGGTCTCGCGGCACTCCGCCGTCGTTGAGTGACGCCCCCGCCCGCGGCCCACTTTCATCGCGGACATTGCCCTGCGCGTCGCTGGCACGTGCTTGTTTCGCGGGGGATGACCTGGCCACCGCCGGCCGATCTCCACCGTCAACATCATTCGTGGCCTCGCCTTCATGGGCGCCGGGGCTGTCTGCACGACGATCGCCGTTACTGTGGTTACTCTGTCCACTCGCATTGCTGCGGCCACTGCGGACCGATACAGCACTTCCCGATCGATCGCTGTCGTCACTGCCGCCAGTGCGATCGCTCGCGGGGGAACTGGCACGAGAGCGCGATCCACTGCGACTGCGACTACGACTGCTGCCCCGGCTGTGACTTTCATCACGTGACCCTGCCGGAGACTGAGATCTCGACCGGGAGGGAGATCTTGAGGGAGACCGGGAGGGAGAGCGTGAGCCCACCGACGACGCCGACCGTGACGCCGACCGAGACGCCGACCGTGAAGATGCGCCCCCGTCGACGTCACGATCGCTTGCGTCACCGCCGTCATCGCCGGCACGCGACTGCTGCCCACTTTTGTCAGACCTTGCCGGTGAAGGGCTGCGGTCCTCGCCCCGGCGGTCACTTCCGGCGACGCCATTATTGTCAACCACACGACTCGACTCCTTTCCATCCTCGGGGCGGAATCGGCCGTCGCGCGATTCCCACCCCCTGTCGGCGTATCTCCTTGCGCCGCCACGAGGTCCCTCATGCCTGTCATACCCGAGAGGAGGGCGATCGTCCCGCACACGCGGCGGTCGCAACTGATAGTTGGGCACATAACGCCTCGTCCCGTCCGCAACGCCCACCCCGCGGTCTCTGGACATCCGATCCCAATCGCCGCCATCACGACGGAAACCACTCCCGCCCCCGCCCCCGCTTGCACGCCGCAGCACATCATCATCGCGACGAACAAAGCGTCCGCGATCGGGCGACACTGCGCGATCCGCGGCACTCCGGTGGTGGCGGTCGCGCAAGGGAGAGCGGCGATCCCCACGTGACCTCGGATCCCAATCTCCTTGCCGCTCCCGCACACGGCCTCTCTCCCAGTCGCCGGCTTCTCCGCCGCGCCTCAGGCCGCCGTCACCAGCACCCGGCACATATCGCGTTTCCGGATCATATGTATCATATGCCGACCTGTCCCCGGGGCGTCCGCCTGTCTGCATGCCCCTCCCGCGGTGGTCCCGGCGATCGGCGCCACGCGCGGGGGCATCACGTGCATCCGCAGGCGGCGACCGTTCTGTGCGACGACGCCCGCGCTCGAAGTTCCGGTCGGCGTCATCATCACGTGACACTCTTTCGACGCCGCCTCTATCTTCCTCAGCAGCAGCGCCCACGCCGTCGACGTTTGAGTGTGCGTCTGCAGTTGCCTCGCCCCGAGTGCCACCGGCAGCCACTGCGGACTGATTGCGCCGCTCGTCACGGTGTCTGTGTGTGGCGCCACACAGAACACACAACAAATACAGAAAGATGAAACAAAAACAAACAAATAATAAATGAAAAGAAGAGAACGACGTGAGTTTGATCCAGCGGTTCAAGAGAAAAACCCCAGATGCTGAAATGATGACCAAGATACAAGGTAAAATATAAAAGTAAAACAACACACAGGGGTCACCACACATGCCTGCTCACACGGCAAACAACACGAATCATAAATGGGACGACGTAGGTCAAAACTCGCCCAGTGGCCCCTTCCACAAACAAAAACACACAAACAGACAAATAAACACACAAACAAACAGACAGACAAACAGACAGACAGACAAACAGCGGGCACACACACCACCACCACACCACTCGGCATAAACAGCACAATGCACAACAAACAAGCAGAGAGCACTAACCGCGAGTGCTTGTCGGAATCAGCGGCTCCGCGCGCGCCGCGACCATCGCCGGCATGCTCCCTCCCTCCCTCCGTGCGGACTTCGCGGATACTGCGCCCTTCCCTCCCCGCCCTCTTGTCCTCCATAATCTCCTCAAAAGTCTTCACGCGAAAGTTTTCGTCGGTCTTGCGTCGCTTTGGCACGGGCTCGAGTGCTCTATCAAGAGCAATTGTGGGGGCACTGGCAACGTCAACACTCGCAACCGCATCCTCTCCTCCCGCGGGATTCCCAGGTGCAGCATCAACAGCCGCCCCGACTGCAGCCTCAGAGTCAGTGGGCACCCGCTTCCGCTTGCCAGACGGCTCATCATTTCGCAATTGCTCTCGCGCATCGGAGTTACCATTCGCATCATCATCGCCTCCCATTGCCCCGGTGGCGCCTTTGGTATGCGCGCTCTTGTTATCAATGTCCTGTGATCGCCGGCCGGTTTTGGGGACGAGGCTGCGCTCAACACGCTCTATCAGACCTGGCGGCAGGTCCGACATACGGCCTTCCTTCCATGCCCGCCACACGTCATTCTTTCTCACACAAAGATCCGTGCAAATACGATAAATATTCTTCTCGAAAATTCTTCTCGTGCCAAACCGCGCGACCATCCTGTCAAAAGCGAGCACTGATGTCGACGACGGAACCGACGGAGGGCCAGTGGACGCGGACGATGGCGGGGGAGCAGCGACGCTTGCCTTTGGTGCGCCCGTCGAGAGACCACCGAGGCGCCCAATCATGCTTGAGGGCACCGACAAGCGTTGCTCAACGCGTTGCACATCGTGCGGTGCCGCCGTTGTTGCTGCTGTTGCTGAGGCTAGTGGAGACTCCTCAGGTCGATCCCGATTAAGGTGTTGTTGCAATATAGGGATGTTTTCAGCGCCATGGAGGCGTTGCAATATGGCCTCACGCTTTCTTGTTCGTAATTCAACAAGACTCAACCCTTTTGCCGAACCAGCGATAGATATTTCCGGCTCTTTTGTACCTCTCGACTTTCTGCTCTTGCGCCCCATTTTTGCGCAATACGCACAGTAAGGAGCACAAGATGTAGAAACAAGACGAGTCTCACCCCCCACAATAATTGCGGTTCAACAAAACGGAATATACATGAATACAAACAAAAAAAAGAAACAAAGAAAAGCAGTCGACCCGAACGAGGGCGGATGCGTGTCTTGGTGCAGTTTACTCACGTGTAACAAAACGATGCTGTTGTAAAAATATAAAAAATAAAGGCGTGGCCCATGCAGGGATCGAACCTGCGACCTTCGCGTTATTAGCACGACGCTCTACCGACTAAGCTAATGGGCCCGTCATATCAGTTACCTCAAATTTTCACATTAAGACCCCAAGGTCATCCCACATTTCATCGTTGCAGTTTTTTCTGGTCAGTGTGCGGCCTCTGTTACTGCGCAGCATTGGATAAGGTGACCGCAAACATGCTTTATCCTTATTTGTTTTTGCAAAGCCGTGCAAATGCTGCATAGTCATAGGACTCATCTCACATACTTTGTTCAACTGCTGATCACTGCATCACATAAACGGCCTCGCTTCCGCAACTGATCCACAAAAAGCGCTCCTCTCCACGGTTGTTCCCCACAGGAATAGCACAATGTCATGGCAATGTCTGGACCACGTTTTAATTCCTTATTGAATGCACAAGCCGCAGAATGACACTGGGCAATCTGTAAGTGGCGTCTCCCGTTCAACAATAGACGCACACACACATACGATCGCACGACCACACAATCATAACCCACAGCATATACAAGTCCTATAACACACACCGGCACAGTGGAACAGGCGTCAACTAAACTCCCACATACAATCACAAGCAGCTCAGTGTTGAACCGCAAAGGGATGCGAGAGCAGATCAGTCGCATGGGCACGAATATCGGGATTCCTGCACACGAAAGTTATCCAAACACAATATATATATTTAAAAAAAACATTAAGTGGCAGCAAAGTACAAGTGAAAAAAAATGACAAAAGGTTGCCCCCCCGCACACACGCACACACACACGCACAATTTTACTTCCACGGTACAGACAGTGCTCGCTCATGCACACTGCAAGGAATAGAGGGCCTGGAGCACAACAGAACATAACACACACACACAAGGCGGCAAACAATGTACCTTTCCATGCATATCCTGAGAAACGAATAGGCAATGCTGGACAGCCCCTGCGGAAGAGGAATGGCTGAATTCGGGGATCCGATGCGGAACAGCGCCGCCATTGGCTCGTACTCGGCCCACGGCGGCTTGGTGGTCAGCATTTCAACAACCGTGCATCCGAGGCTCCTGTGATGTGACGCAAGTGTGGATGGTTGATGTGGAGGGGATGGCAAGAAAGTATGGGAACGTATGAGACACTATCGAAGACAGGAGGAGATGATCGCAACGCACACGCACAGGGAACTGCTGTTGATGCAAGGAAGTTCAAAGAACAAAATAAACTACGAAAACAATTGGGGAACAAGGTACAATGGCCACCTGGGCAGAGTGGCATGCACAGTCAGTCAGAGTGATACCCACCATATGTCCGCCTTCCTTCCGTGTCCAGACCCGTTGATTACCTCGGGACTCATCCAGTAGGGCGTGCCCACCTGCGACTTGAATCCAGAAACGCAACGGATGCTCTGCAGCGGAAAACACACAATAAAATATGACGATGGCGAAAACAGACGACACAAGACACGGATACGTAAGCACCAATAGATGATAAACTTCCACTCCTCATGTGCGTTTGTGTCTTTTTCTCACAGTGTGGGGACCAAAGCCCCCGAGAGCTAACGTCATTAACACTGCCAAGGGGGCAATAAAGCGTCCAATTGTAATGAGATGGAATGGGATGGGATGCCGCACCTGCAGTCGCTTTGACGCCCCGAAATCGGCCAGTTTCACAGTGCCGCGCGCATCGACAAGCAAGTTTGCGCCCTTGATGTCCCTGCGGAGCACATAAGGGCACACAATACTGTTTAATATCAACTCACCCACCCACTGTTTTAGCGCAAAATCTCAAAATCTCAGAGTGGGCAATGTTCGAATTAAGAATGCCGCAAGAAGAACGAGACCTTCAGTACCCAAAACCTTAGGCATAAGCCCATCGACTCAAACACAAGAAGAGCGAGAGAAAGAGGTTAGGAAAAAAACATTGCAGGTACTTCCCCAAGGCCATCCAGACACACACATACACACATGGAGGAAAAATATTGAAGTTTACCTGTGGACGATCCTGTTTTCGTGCAGATAAGCAACCCCGAGCGCAATTTGCCGCGTGAATCGCCGCACCAACACCTCCTCAAAGGGGCCGTACATCTTCAGCCGCGACGCAATGGACCCACCCGCCATCAATTCCATGAAGATGGACAGATACTGACCATCGCACTCAGTGCCCAAGTATCGCACAATATGGTCGTGGCGAAGGTTTTTCAAAAGCGCAATTTCCATCTCAAGGCTTTGTACCTCCTACATGACGGAGCGAAATGCCAAAAGAGCGCACGGGGGATCATTTGTTGTTGATTGTTGTGCATGTTTAGGGATTGGGGAGAGAGCCAAAGAGTGAGATTTTGGGATGCTCAGATCTCGACAGTGTGGCATTCAAGTCAGTGTTTTAGATGATATGCACACAGACTCCACAAGTGTACACCCGACATTTGACTAGTAGCCGTACAGGTGTGCGCATATTTCCACAGCCACACTAAGACAAAAATATATATACAAATGCGGCCACAGAAGGAACCCAAAAAGGGCACATGAACACACAGACAGAAGCAATGTGGGAGAGACTTTGAGCACACACACAGACACACAGATACACACAGACACAGACACACACACACTCAGCAACCACGCACCTTGGCCTGGTGATGTGGGTCGTCACTGCTCAGCTCGACCTGCTTGACTGCACACTCCGTCCCAGTCACCTCGTCCAGACACAGATACACATTGCCAAACGCCCCCGAGCCAAGCAGCTTGCCACGCCGCCATCGCGCAGGCTTTGGTGAGTGCTCTTCTGCTGTAAGTGACGAAGGTGTGCGTGAATTCGCAGATTTGTTGGAATTGGCTTGGTTACGATTCAATGTTATTGCGTTCCATTGTGTGTTGAGTTGCGTTGTTGTCAGAGATTACAAGCCCTTCAGGAATAATGCGATGTATGAGCAAAAAAAATGCAAAATCAAACCCACCGGCGGAAATGCTGTTCGCCTGGTGACGCCCCACAACGTCTTCGTGTGTCTCACGGTCCCTAGAGGCGTTCGCGCGCCCGTTTGTGTCCGTCGGGGTGAAAGTAAACACAGCGCCAGATTTTCCATACATTGTAGGCGTAGACGGCTCAGCGGCAAATCCATTTCCGATATCCTCGTCTGCAAGCATTGTTCCAAAGTGCGCAAACGCAGCGTGTGGAATGCTCGTCGACAGTCCAGACTGTGCGGATGCATTAGACGCACCAGACGATGTCGTCGACACCCACGATGGCGATGCGGCGTGAATGTGGGGCGCGGCACTGGCCGACGACGGCGCAGTCATGGCGCGGGGGCGGGTTGTCACGTGACCCGACCCCGAGCGCGCCGACGCCGACGACGCCAGGGACGCACTTGAGTTACTTGCAAGGGAGCTCACGTCTTCCACGGACGAATCCGAGGCGCGACCAGTTTGAAGTGCAGAGCTGCTCCCGCGCCGCGCCTGCCCAAATTTCTCGTGCTTGCGCCAGAACAGCTCCATCTCGTACTCACCCTCACGGCCACCATTGCCACTAGGATGCAGGGGCGACGACGCGGGATATGCAAGCACGGAGAAGTGGGGTGCAGCAGACTTGGGTGAATGTGATCGGTGGCTGAGATGGCTGTTGTCATGGGATGCATGTCCGGTGGAAAACGCCCTCTGCCGAGCACCGGGTGACATGGGTTTTGCGTGGTGACTGTCCCCGAGGGCGTTACCATCGTACGCGGGATCGGGAATAAACTCGCCGTCGGGATTGGACATGCGGTGCCCCAACCGTGCCATGTCGCCCGCCACAGCGATCGGTTGCTGTCCGAACGACCGCGCCTGCCCGTGTGCGCCACCGAGGACGCCAGACGACGACGGCGACACCTTCACGGGCGTCAGTCCCGCATGCACAGCGGAGCGTCCTAGTCCCTGCACGTGTTGCACCGACGACGGCATGGCATGTACACCCCTGTGCGCGTGTGTGGCACGCCAGCTCTGGTATGCATTGCTGTGGCCACTAGATCCCGTGTGCGCGCGGGCATAGTGCGCCGAGCTGCCGTCACCGGGGTCGCTGCGAGTGTCCCGCCCGTCTCTCCTCGCGTGGCTTCGCGACGTGTGGCCGTGAATCTGCCCCGGCGGCGGGGAATCTGGCGTTTTTGGGCGCTCCTGCACAGCACGTTGCGGCGCCACGCCGTGACCACGGTGGCTGCGGTGGAACTCGGCGAGAAGCTCGTCGTCAGTGTCGCTGTCGTGCGCAATAAACCCCGACGCCCCCTCAAACCGCGCCGCCATTGGTTCCGAGACGGACCGTCTCACGCCTTCCGCGGGTGGGCGCACTGTCACGGCACTGCTGTCGACCGCACTCGCACTGCGGCCGGGGGGACGCTCTGGCGCATCCGGGGTGTGCGCTTTGGGTGGACTGCTGCCGTGCTCACCAGGTGTCGGAAACGTGAATCGAACCGTCGTATCCATGTTGCCAGAAGCAACGTCCTCCCCCAGAACACTCAACCTGCATAAAAACAGCAACAAAAACAACAACAGTTAAAAATAAAACAAAACATAAAGAGGAAGGAGGAGACAGAAAAAAACAACAACAATTGCAAAGGACACGAATGAAGGAGGAAAAACAAACAATTTCGGGTCAATAATGTTCGACAAATTCAAAAGAAAACAGCGCAAACAAATTCAAACCCATACTGCATCGCATCACCTACACATATACCACGGACGGGCCAAGCAGAAAGACAGAGCTCAGCTTTCACGAGACAAAAAACACACAACCGCAACCGCCGAAATAATTATACAAACCTTGCGGCAGACGGCCGCCTGTCCGAGCGCAATGACTCCATACGCTCGTGCTCCTCTCTCGCAGCAGCCTCTTCCATCCTGTGCACGGCAAACTCACTGCCGACGCCATGCTCTCTCCGTGCCTCCGCTTCCGCCGCCGCATTCATTCGAAACACATTTCCAGGATCTGACTGCGAGTGGAGCGCAGACGCAACGCCGACACCACCACCCAGCAGCGATGTCGGCGACCCGCCAACTACAGCAGTCCCGACAAAGTGCCCAGACAGAGTTCTCGTGCCACTCCCGAGACGCCCCCCGCCCAAGCCCAAGCCGTGTGCGTCTGGCGAGTGCGAGTTGCTTCCCTTGCGAGGGAGTGCAGCGACAGATTCATTTGTGCCATGCACATGGCCTTCTTCATCATCTTCATCGTCTGCCACAAATCCGCCATCGATAAACGGAGGAAGCGACGCCGCCAATGCAACCGTTGTTGCAGGCAGCGATGAGTGCCGCGGAGAACCGCCCGACTGTGGACCGCCTCCCACCCCGGATGAGCTGCGATTACCATCGTCGGATGTACCGCGTGGTGGGAAGGTTAGTGGGTTTGTGGTTCGGATGTCACCACCTCCATTCGCATTACGCACTTTAGATGGCGCAGTTTACACAATAACCCCAATAAAAACGGTTTCTGTCTAAACCGCGAAACCAAAACGGCGTGCCATTTTTGCCCAGAGTAACAAAGAGCAATTGCGTACCAAGCACCGCAAGCACGAGCGATAGCACACATGCCAACATCCCCACACAAAATGGAACACTGCAGACCCATTGCGACGTCACTACTTGATGCAAACACAAAGCAACTACCTGAAATCCCCTGAGAGCGAATAAACCCACCCAGCCGCCGGGATGCTCATGTCATCCACAGTGACAACCCTCAGCGGGAGCGAAAATCGTCCGTCGCCCGGCTGTTCAGACTTTGCAATCGCAGTGTCAAGATCCACTTGCGACCGCATTGGATAATTGGACTGCGCCGGCGGTAGTATAGCAGCAACGTAAAATGTTGTGCGCGTGCGTGTGGTTTGCGTGCGCGAGAGAGGATGGGACCGATGAGTTTGTGGAGTAGTACAGACGAGTAGGGAAAGAAGATGCCACATGGACTACCCAGATACAGCCACCACACGACACACACACGCGCCTGCCCCACATACCGCGCCCTGTGCAAAAGAGACGGCGTGGAGGGGCCCGTAGTCTGCGCGCAGCCTCGTTTCAAGTTGCTCAAACGTAAACGGACGCTGCATGGCAATGATCCGCCTGCGAGATCAGAGGCAGAGTGAGCGAGCGTGGTTGTGAATCAACATAGGCAGTTGTTACTGGGCAATTATAACAACTGTGCTGAGCAAATTGCAATTACAGCTGAGTTCAACAAGAGGCAATAAAAAGGTGATGCCGTAATGCAATTAAAAATGCACCCGCTTCAATGGCAGCACACCATGGGCACTTCCACAAATACGCACAATCCCGCACAAACGAATCTGTCTAATACCAGTTACCACACCCAACATAAAAGAGAACCCACTTTGACACATCTCCCGACGGCTCCTTGTGCTCCACTTTGAATCGAACGACGGACATCTGGAAAGGCATAAATACGAGCGTACAAGATGCATCACTAACCGAAGGCAAAAAGGCATCCGTCCACAACAAACCTACAATAGCAGCCCACTGTAACCCATTTCAAAACAGAGTCCATTTTACCCAGCGTGTGTGGATTAAGTGCAAATCTTTCGAGTGCAGCACACAAAGAGCAAAGGATTCCCACCTCGCCTTCCTTTGTTCCAATGCCCAATGCAGACGAGGCCAGCGCAATGGTAGCAAACAAGCAAGCGCCGGAGCCACCAGAGTCCAATTGTGCAGTTCTTTCATCGTTTTCCTCCACAATGTGCATGCTCACATGTGGGGACACGGCCGCAAACATGGCCGCGGTATTTGCGGGGGTCACTGCGCACGCCATCGCCGACGACAAATCTTCCCCCTCATTCATTGACTGCCGCCCCTCAGGATCCGATCTAGATGGCGCAACATTTGCAGAACGGTTCACATTCGCGGCTTCGTTCGATGCAGCATCAGCATTGCTCCGTTGTGCGGCTGAGTTTGAAAGGGACAGCTGTTTGCCGAGGATGTCCGCCACACTGTCGACTGCGGCGACGTCCATCGTACCGACATTCACATCCACCAGTCTTTTTTAATCGCCCCTCCAGTATGCGTCACCTCGAATATAAAATAGGCTAGAGCCTGGTGTCGTGGGTGTTGTGACCCTCCCGAGGGAGCTGGCACCCTTCAGCCACACACTCGAGCCATCACAGATGCAATTGTCTTGGGTTCCCCGGCCAGGCAAACAGTGGGGCTCAGGAATAAAGTCACAGATGGCGCCGCAACATACATGTGCACGTCTTGAATGGCGTAACAGGGTACATGCAGTATGTGAGTGCTGTTTTTAGTGTGAGTTGCCGCAACTGCAGTGCTTCAATTTGCTGCTGAGTTTGCTGAACCAACGCGTAATAAGTAAATGTATCAGAAGCTTAGTAGGATGTGCCTTTATATGGAGATGGTATGAGAAATTATGCCCCTATAGACTTGCACGAAGTTATCGGAATAATATTCCGGAGCAATTTTTAACTGTTCTATTTCACTATGCCCAGCCATCGGAAAAATATTCCGATGCTGGACATTCCGAAATGGCTGTAATTGTAATCACACGTTTGTCACGAGGTCCCTCGCTTGGTTGTCTGAATTGCAAAGGACACAACCGACACACAAAGCAACCTTCTAACTTTCAGTGCCTCTCTATCTCTCACAAATCGCTTTCTTCAACATAGATCCGCCCCTCTTTCTTGACTTCATATGCTTGAACTTTCTCTCTTTGTTCAATTGATGAGGTGCATCGACAAAACGGAACATTGGGAAGTGCATTGTTTGGACCTTACGACTATCATTTAAGCTGTCGACAATATCCTTTTTTCCGTGTCTCAGTATTCGAAAAACGCGTTCTCATCACCGACGCCAAGGGAGATATGCAATGGATTCTACGGGGTAGACTTCTAGTGGCTGCTTTTGAGCTGACGCCCACGCCACTGTTCACTCTGCACTACGCATCCGCCGAAACATACGACGTACGTGGATCGCCCAAATCACCTGCGCGGTTCTGATTCTACGAACTACTCGGTCTTGATAGTCAAATCATACTCACCCACACATTCGCACACACGCACATACACGCACATATACGCACAAGTGCGTGCCGCAACGGGAGGACGTCACTATGGGGAACCCGTCGCAGAAAATCCAAACGTGCCAACACATTTGTCCCACGGCAATTCTTACGGACTCATGGCCTCTCTGGCTGCTGTGTATGTATGCCTCAATTTGAAAAATATGTTTCCTGCTTGTTGGCACCAACAGGATGCCGCGTAGTGCGCGAGTGTTTTTAATTGCATGTACTCGAACTGACGCCATTTTCGCCTGATGGGTTTTTTGTATGTCCACAGCCGTTTTCTACTTTTTGACGGCGCTTTTCAGTCTGTACCAGCTGTTCTATCGGGCGACTTCATGGCGATCACTGCGGTTCACATCGTTTCGAGTGAGTTCTCTGCATCCACTTTGATGAAGAATGTGCTTATGAAATGGATGTAGATGCATGTGCATTGCCTAGGCCAACCATGTTTAAAAGTGGGGACGTAATGTTGAGTTGACTTGCCGGGACGCCCTGGACTGCATGTCAACAGTGGCGCAGGTGTATATACAAGCATCGGTTGAACGCGGTTGTTGCATCCACTTTTGCAACTGTTATTAAATTGATGCGTTTGCGTTGCTATTATTCCCTTTTCGCAACCGCTGTCTCCATGTAATTATTGCAGAATATGTTTCTGTGGTTGGCGTTTGCATCCATGATGCTGCGGACGATCCTCTACACTTTCGACTTTCCGTGGACTCTGTTTGGCCTCATTTTCATCGGCAACATGATCCCCATCTTCTTTCAGTTTGCGACGTAAGTGCCAACAGGTTCTCAGTTTTTATTGTTTCGTGTTTGTGTTGTTTGGTGTAGGTGTGTTTTGTGTTTGTGTTTGTGTTTGTGTTGTGTGTGTGTGTGTGTCTGTGTGTTTGTGTTTGTGTTTGTGTTTATGTTTGTGTTTTTGTTGGGGAAGTGGACTAGGATGGAATAGGAGTTGTAAAGACAACGAACTGTGACGACTCGTTCTATTGGTGCACTCCACAATGTGCACACAGCTTTAATTCCTTTGTTATTGTGGATGTTGCGCCTGATATGAACGCGCACATAAGCACGAACGGAATGAGGTGTGCCTAACTCGCATGTGTTTGCTGCATCCATCCATCGCTGGCTTCACGTGACACGCGCAGGTTTTCGCTTCTGATTCTCTTTATAGCAAAGTGCCAGCTGATAATGCAAGGCAAAGAACCACAGGTGTGTGTGTGTATGTGTGCGTGTGTGTGTGCGTGTGCGCGCGCGTTGTTTGCTTCGTTTTGCATGCTACTGATACACTTCCATCCACTCTCCCACGCACACTTTCCCTGTCAACCACCAACTTAAATGCTCATCAACACACACACACACACACGCGCGCGGCGGTGCCATGACAAAACACAGGTCCAAAAGCGGCTGTATCCCGCGTACGCGACAGTAACGCTGCTGTTCTTTGTTGCATCACTGGTCATGTCACTAGTGATCTCGGACCGCATCAACCCCGACGACCCTACGTTGCTTGAGCGTGGATTTGACAGGGATATTTCCCTCTATTCTGCGCTTGTGTTTGGGACGCTCGTCATACGTGGGTGGCTTGCATCCCGCCGCCCTTGTACTGCCACTGCTGCATCTCTGTTTGCTTTATTGCTCCTGCGCGCCATCTGCTTTTTCACTGTCTCTCGCTCGCTTGCCATGTGGATACATTGATGTGTGCACCTACTGGCACGCTGCAAATTTCGACCCGCCACCTGTCACCACACCACACAGGCACGCACTCTCCAAGCGCACTCCACGCACTCATCACGCCTACATGCATGCGGATACACTCTTTTCACACTCGAGAGAATATTTGACAGTTGAGCTTATATTTGCTTTCTTCACTGCATTGCCAATCGCAGTTGTGGTACTGTACGGATACAAGACTCACAAAATGCTGTTTGTGTTTGTTCTATCAAAGACAAAGCGAGAGAAGGTGTGTGTATGTGTATGTGTGTGTGTGTATGTATGTGTTCGTGTCACGCTCATAACCTCTTAATTGAACCATTCGGAGTGCATGCCAGTATGCCCCATGCACCTTTAGCAAAATGACTCACGTGATATGTGCCCCCCTTGACGTTGTTCCTGCGGCACAGGTCCGGCGCTTCACTATTCTCATTGTGATATACTTCAGCATTTTCATAATGCGAACCCTCTGGGATATTTCGTACCTGACGGGATGGAATGTCATACAAAACTACCTCAACAAACTCAACTCTGACGATGCCCGACACAGTAACGAAATTGGCTACTACACATCGTCGCTGGTGGGTGCTTATTGTGCGATCGTTCTTATTGTCACTCACCCGTATTTGTGTATTACCTGTTGATGGGCTGCAATGTGTGTGTGTGTGTGTGTGTGTGTGCATGTGTTGTGTATGTATGTGTGTGTGTGCGTGTGTGTGCATGTGCGTGTGTGTGTGTGTATATATGTGTTGTGTGTGTATATGTGTTGTGTATGTATATGTGTGTGTGTGTGCGTGTATGTACATGTGGGTGTGTTGAGGGACAATATCACGTGCTTTTGGTGCAAGATGTGTGGGGGTAATGAATCCTGCTCTCATCGTGTCAAATGTCTCCCCACACAAATACGGCAGATCTTCTACTCGATCGTGGAGGTAATGCCGACGGTGTTTTTGCTCGTGTCGTTTTACATGTGGCTGCCCTCGGGGCCTCTCCCGCAACAGGATGGTGCCAATCAACCCATCCTCACAAACATGCGATCAAACGATGACGTATACACGATCGAGGCATGAGGCGAAAGCCACAAGAACGCCTCTCTCCTCACGCGATGGACTCCTTGTTTTTGCAGTCGTCTGGGTCTGCATATTCACGCCCGCTTCAGTCTGTAAAGCGAGCACATTCTTTGTACGTTTGTGCAGGTGGACATCAGACTCCCGTCCGTTGAAAGCGGATGTTGTTCGTGGAGTGCATTGCGCGCGTGTGTTATATGTGTGTGTGTGGGTGCACTCTGTCTCTGGCACTGCCGGCCGTCGTCGCCGTGCGTGTGGTATTATGCAGGTGCGCACGTCATTCTCGGCGCTTGTCTTGTTCCGATTGTGATATTTCGGTGCATTTTCTCTCCGCGCGTTTTGCCGTTCTCCAAGTATAGTAATTGTGGCGCCCTGACTTGCCCAAATCAGCATAATATGTTGAGCTCATGGCGTTGTTACTACTATTCGCGTTTGTCTCTCTGTAATTGCGTATCGCATGTCGTTCCATTTCTGCCCTTTCGTTCTTTCTTTCTTAAGATCTTTCCTTTCCTGTCCATCTCTCAATTAAATATGATATAAATGAAAAAACGGGAACTACGGTTGACCAATTTCGGAAATACGCCTTATTGGTGGGTTAGTGTGATAAAGGAGATATAATGACACGAGCACGCAATGCACGCAATGGGCGACAGATGACAAAGAAGAGACAGGGCACAGATGCAACGCACGGCCGCCAAAGGACGGAGGAGTGGGGGTGCACGGGAGCATTCGCAGTTTACAGAATGAGATGGTCTTGCATCTCCGCCTCGGCACGTCCCTTACGACCGCCGCCCTGGCGCTCCTGCAACAACAAAACACACAACACATACAAACACACAGCGAAAGCCACCACAACAAGTACAAAAGGGAGTGTCAGCAGCGAATATGCATTAGGCAAACACATTTGCATTCATTGTTGCCCACACCAATCGATTTACGGCAGCAAGTCCAGACACTGGAGTGCACGGACAGTCCGCACCCACCAGCTGCTGGCGCTGCATGCACTCGATCTTGCACTGCATGAGCTTGCGGAGATCGCGGCACATTTGGAGTTGGCGGAGATTGGGCTCAAAACTCTCCTTGAAAGAACGTTGCTTCTCGCGGAGAACCTGGATTATAAGTGTGTTTCATTGTGTGAGTGTACATGTCATATGTGCATATGCATTTGTGCATGTGTACGTTTTCAATACGAATGACGCACATGAATACACGCACGCACAGCCAAACAACGCCATCCACGCACCTTTCCGAGGTTATCTTGCTCCTGGATCTTCTTTGTGACAACGTCCCTGAGCGAGTCCTTGCGGTGGTCGTGGTGCCCCTCGCTGTTCGACACATATGTCTTGAGCTCTTCCACCGCTCGCATGAGATTCTGCTCCACTATCTGAGTCATACAATTGAGATAGTGGTACTGGCTCTCGTTCCTCGCGCTGTTTTGTTTTGTTTTTTTTTTGTTTTTTTTTTGGTTGGGGTTTGTTGCATGATGCGGGTTGGATTGAAAATGACAATTTGTGAGTAACTTCAGTCTGAATTTTGCGATGGTAACAATTTGGGGAGGGAGAGTTGTGTGTGTGTGTGTGTGTGTGTGTGTGTGTGTGTGTGTGTGTGTGTGTGTGTGTGTGTGTGTGTGTGTGTGTGT
>CALSCR010000638.1:0-14747 GCA_943704495.1 Pigoraptor chileana
GGATGCGCAGTCCACCAAGTCATCGACGCGTGCCTCTCGTGCGATGACCAGTGCTACGGCGACAACAACAAGTGCGACGAGGAGACCGGCAAGTGCTCAGAGTGCGACAAGTCGAACGCAGAGGGTGACCGATGCGAGCGGTGCAAGGCCGGATACTTTGGCGACCCAGTGCGCGGCATTCCGTGCCAGCCATGCCTCTGCTACCACTCGGCCGACACCGACTGGTCCACATATCCTGACAGCACACTCACGACGCAGGATCTGTGCGCACTCCGCAATGAAATCGCCAGCGACCGCAGCTGCGTGCTTGACGAGAGCCTGTTGACGGGGCCCCTCATCACCGCAATCATCAACGATCCTAGCAAGGCGTACCAGGCCATCCGCTGCAACTGCCCTCTCGACTCGACGATCCCCGCTGGGTTTTTCCACAAGAACAACGGCACCGTCTACGGCGGCCAGCAGTGCGACTCGTGCAAGCCCGCCGTGTACTATGGACAGCCCACAAATTGCGTCAAGCCTGGCGCCGGGGACAACGAGAATCTCGAGGTTGGAGGATGCGAGGAGTTTGACGTCTGCAAGCAGTGCACATGCTACGGCAACATCAACGAGACAGAGATCTGGCGCGACAACTGCCACGCCGATGGCAGCGGAGACCTTGTGTGCACGGGATGCCTCGGACACACTACCGGAAAGCAGTGCGAAAACTGCCAGGACGGTTACTACGGAGTTGCGACACGCCTCGACACCGACGGCATTCTGGGTCTTGGTCACGTGATTGGCGCCAATCTGACATCGCTCAAGTGCCGCAAGTGCGACTGCAACGGACAGGCACTTGACCGCGTTACTGTGGAGGGCAACGAAATCGACGGAATTGACGGAGACATGTGCAATACCACGGCCACGGGCGAGTGGGGCGAGTTCAAGTGCAAGTGCAACGAGGAGCTCGGTTACACGGGCCCGAAGTGCCGCGAGTGCATGGGAGGCTACACCCTCAAGCGTGGACGCAATGCCACCGGTGATATCGACCCTGCCTACGACTACTGCGAGCGTAAGTACCGTCAGAAGCGTCGCAATGTTTTTGTTTTTGTGTGCTGATAATGATTCCCAAAGTCATGTGTGCCCCTCGAGGGTGAGATGGATGTTTCTCGTAGTGAGCAGAGACAGATCATATGCACCATGCCGTCTTGTAACCTTTTTGCTTACCAACGCACATGTTCCCTCCGCGCGCAGCCTGCTCAACGTGCATTGTGGCCGCTTTCAAGGACTATGTCAATCCTTTTTCGGCCACATACAACGACGACCGCAACACGGTGGACTATCTAAACACGACTGCGTACGCCGAGGCCGACGACGCCAATGCCCTGCACACGGCAGTCGATGCGCTTTCGTCCCAGTTCGACACGACTTCAATCCCCGCCCTCGGCAATTCGATGGGCAACGCAATCGGCACTGCAACTAGCCAAATGACCAACTTTGCAAGCTCGCAGTTCAATGCCATTGGCGGCATTCAGTCAGGAGTCGGCTCACTTGACGGCGGCATCGGGAGTGCGACCGGACAGGCGGATGGCCTGGCTCAACATCAGGCCTTCATTGACACGTTCTCGGCGTCGGTCATCGCCTCCGTCTCGAGCAGCTTTTCGCAGACGAGCGACCGTTTCGAAGACATTGCCGATGACATCGCGAATGTCCAAACAGACTTCTCGGGTGTGGGTGCAATCACGTCGGGCGTGGCTGGCAAGATCTCTGCGATCAACACGGCGATCGGAAGCATTACGCCGACATTGAACCGCGTAAACACGGGCGCCGATGGCATCAATACACACCTCGATTCGATTGTGGATTTGAGCACCGCACAGCTCCAGGCCGTGCTTGATGATGAGCTTGGCGCCAGCATGGACGCCGTGCTCACACAGGTTGACAATGAGCGGCTGGCTCTCCTGGCGGAGGTCGACACGCCGTACAACGCCCTCTACGCCGACATCGACGCCCGCCGCGACGCACTCGCTGCGAAGCTGGATACGCAGGATGCAACACTCGACGCTATTGAGGCAAGCATTACTGCAGCCAACGCGGCGATCGACTCGGCGGAGGATGCGATCGACGACCTGCCTACGCTGGTTGGTGACAGCACGGCAGAAGTGCTTGCGGATGCCGCTGCTGCGAGGGTGACTGTTGACTCCGACAGCGACGACACGATCGACAGCCTCAAGACGAGATTCGATGACGTCCTGACGCAAGTGCTTTCCACATTTAACAAGCTGGAGAACACATTCATTGACGGTGGGTTTGATTTTTTTTACGCTGCGTGCATGCTGTAGTTTCCTCGCTGCTTTGTTCAAATGTATGCACACACACAGCACATCACAGCGCAACCCTACTAACAAAATATCATTCCAACCATATCATGTGCAGTCCGTTACCCCGCCACCTCCGACAACGCAAACCCGTTTGTCAACGTGATCAATCAGAACACACAGTTTGGCGGAAAGGACGGCAAGACATATCTGGGCTGCGGCCTCGGCGGCGCGGACCAGGCCGTTGTCTTCGAAGGAGCTGGATACGTCAATGTGAGCACCGGCGCGCCCGACGCCTATGGCCTGACCATCACGGGTTGGCTGCTGCAGGAGGAAGGCACCAACGGATACTTCTTTGTCAAGGCGGGACCCAACGACCTCCGCAACTACGGTCTGCTCTCCGAGGCAAGCAAGCAGCGCCTGACATTCTACTACTTGAACTCGCTCACGGCAACGACGCACAAGACGGTCGTTATTCCGCTCGCATCGCCCATCGACGACGGAAAATGGCACCACATTTCGGTTGTCTTCACAAAGACAAACGTCGCGTTTGTCATGATCTACGTCGACGGCGTCAAAGTCACCGGCATCCAGATCAACGACCGCATTGTGGACAATGCCGCCCTGCCCGTTCTGTTTGGCGCCCGCCTTCCCCTCACATTCCCGTTCTCTGGCCGCATGGAGCAGATTCGCCTGTACAAGGAGGATCTGTCCGCCGCCGCCATCAAGGGACTCTATGCCGACCCGCCCACAAGCCCCGACGCACTCCGCCTCGACATCATCGGGTCGGATGAGATTGCCTTTGACGGCATCACGACGCTCGTGCAGTCGGCTTCCACGAGCATTCCGACGCTCGACAACGGCATCACCATGTACGGCGAGGTGAAGCAGGTCACCGGAAACGACGGATACCTCATGATCCGCAGCGACTCGACGGGCACCACCCGCTACTATGGCCTGCAGCTGGACGGAAAGACTAGCCGCCTGGTCTTCTACTACCTCCACACGAACATCACAAAGGGCTTTGCATCCGTCGCCGTCCCGTTCGCCGTCAACGATGGCAAGTTCCACGCTGTCGCACTCACCGTGCAGGGCACAACTGCCAAGTTCTTTGTGGACGGAGTTGTTGTCGGCACGCAGAAGCTCGTCGCGCCTCTCCGCAACGTCGAGACGCTCGCACCGATGAACGTGGGTATGCGGTCGTCTGCCACGGGACCCGTCTTCCGCTTCAAGGGTGCGATGCGCAATGTGTGGTTCACAAACAGCGCCGTCTGCGAAGACAATCTCATGGGATCATAAGGCGACAACATCCGCTCGCCATCAACCTAACATTCTATCATGTTGTGTGTTATTTTTTCGTCTGTGTGTACTGCACTCGTCTGCTTTTCTCCCGCGCTTTATAAGTGTTTTTGTCTTTCTGTAAGTTTTCATTGCAATGATGTTCATGAGCGACTGCGTGTGCATGCTCGCTCGTCGTGTCAGTTGTGATTCTTTTTGCGCGTAAATTTCGAAAAAGAAGTTTTCATCCCTATAAAATTTCCTTCAGTTGACGCGAGACTTCTAACTTGGTCGTACTTCATGAAGTACGCGCACCAGTAGTAAGTAGTAGTCAGCTTTGACGAGCGCACACCATTTGTTATTAAAGTTATTCAGTGGCTGCCGCATCAGTGCATGTTGAGCATATTTGTCACCCGACACTCCTCGGCACAACGCACTTGCTGCACCCGGCGGCATGTGAGTACTGTGAGTACATACATGCGCATCCATCCTTGCATGCCTGCACGTGCATGGTGGCCTGGTCTGCGAAGAATTGAATAAATATTCTAAATATAGACTAATCCGCCATTGGTTACAGACAGCAATTGCCTCTTTAGGAAGGAATCATCGCGGCGCAAACATTCGCCAAACAACAAGTGCCGGCACAGATTGGGTGCGGTGTGCACGTTACGCACACTCGAGGCATTCTAATCATCACACTGCCGCCTTCGGAGCAGCCCGTCACAAAACACCAACGGCAAATGGCTCTACAGCTACAAGTGCTCAAAACTGAGAGAGGTCCTCAGTGCTCGAGGCTAGTGGACTCACTGGAGACTGCCAGCCCAGTCGGGCGTCTCTGAATATGGCGGCGACTTATTATGCATGCGTGCTCCTGTGCGCCGCACTCGGCCTCGCCATGGTGCCGTCGTCAACTGGCACGATGCAATACAACGCCACTGGTGGAAGCAAGGAATGGGCTGTGCCAATGGCGTGGTCCCGCGACGGCAAGGCAGCCGGCGGCGCTCTTCCTTGCTCCGGCGACGCCGTTTCAATCGATGGAAATATTGTAAGTACTAGCGAACGCAAAAGATTTGCCTCTCTATGAGCATCGCATCTCCTTCTTGAATCATTTTTCAATATTTTGTTTTTGAGTATAGTTGGTATGAAAACTTTCAGTATCTGCACTGTGGACTTGAGTCATTGGGCAATTTTGCGATGCTAAAATGTATTCAAATTGTGCATTTGGGAGGATGTGAATTATATCCCAGGGGGTACACTACCTACTGTATTCAAGCATGTTGCTGTTCAGTAGTTGCGCTGTGATCATCATGCACTCACCTGCGTCTATCCGACGGGTATTCGCGTTTTTTTATATATTAATTTCTTTGTTTTTGTATGCGAATCAGCAAAAGGGCACCGTTGTGAATGTGTACGGACGTGCACGGTCGGGGTCCCTTGTGATCAACGCTGCCGAATTGGTTATTGTGGCCGGCGGATCACTGCAAATCTTCCCCGACGGTCCCAGCGGCAATGCTGTCCCAAGCGCTGATACATTGTGCTCAACGAACACGACGGTCGCGACGCTGCCGACGATTGTGGGCCCCATTGTTCCGCAAACATTGTACAAGATTGAGTATGAAAGTCCATTGAATATCGTCGTGACGAGAGATTCATTCTCTGACGCAAACGGAGAGACACTCAAATTTGACATTGCAGGCGTCACTGTGAACGGCGCTGCGTCGTCACGTGAGTGGTGGACATTTAATCGCACATCGCTGGCCATCACTGGAACTCCCCGGGCTCCCGACACCCTCGGCGATTACGTCTTCACACTGCGCGTGTCAAACAGCGCCGGCAGTGTCACGGGTAAGGTCAACGTCACTCTGTACCGCACGCTTGTCTGCCCGTGCAAGAATAGGGGTGCGTGCACGACGTACAACGACAAGTGCAATTGCAGTGTGGGGGATCTCGGGTTCACTGGGCCCACGTGCGAGGACAGCTGCCGACCGATGATGTGGGGCAGCGACTGCCGGCTGAACTGCAATTGCAATGTTGCGGGAACGGAATCGTGTGAGGGATCTTCACAGGCATGCAACTGCCGCATTGGCTTCCGCGGCGCGCTGTGCGACAGCAAAATCCCACCCAATATCACCAGCATCGTCGAGAATCTCAAAACGGCAGCCTTGTTGTCGTTCAATGCCACTGTCCGGACATTCGGGTGGAATTCAACTGTGGAAGTGGTTTGCCTTTCCTTCTCTCAGGGTCGGGAGCCTAGTTGCAAGGCGGGCGTGACGTTCCAATTTCCCGTGGTCGGGTCGCCTGAGATTAGCGTGGTGCCCATCACCTATACTAATTTGGTTGCAAGCCTTGAGCACCAGTTCAGCTTGCAAACGAAAAGCGAAGCAGGGGCAGGGACTGGCATGTCTATTGAAATGATGACTTCGGGTCCAACGAAGCCCAGCGCGCCCAAGTTATTGTGCGCACCGGATTCTAATATGGTCAAGGTGACGATCGAGATGGATAATAGCCATGGTCTGATCGACATTGTGCGCATCGAGCGGGAAGTCTTATTGGAGGGTTTACCAACGTCCTCGATCAAGCGCGGGTTCCCGAGATCGGAGTTTGGCAATAGTAGCGTGAAAACGGGCGATGTTGAAACGTGGGTTTATATGGATGCAAGCACTGCTCCTAAGACGACGTACAGGTACACCACCACGATCGTCAATGTTGCGGGGGAGAGCTCGACTTCATCCGTCATTACAACTGCGGACACTGTCGCCAGTGCTAGCGGCAGCAGCGGCAGCAGCTCTGTTGTCGGGTCTGTGGTCGGTGCCATTTTCGGCGTCGGGTTTTTGGCGTGTCTCGGGGCGGGCTTAGTGTGGTATTTGCGGAGGAAACGGAAACAGAAGGCCAACGACCTCGCGCGCACCGAATTGGCGCTGATTGAGACAGTGTCTGCGCGGCCGGAAATAGGCGAGCTAGAGGTGTTCGAGTCGCTGCTGAAGCTGCTGTCGAAGTTGGGAGAGGGCGAGTTTGGGCTCGTGCACCAGGGCGTGGCCACCATCCGAGACGAAAAGGTGACGGTTGCGGTCAAGACCCTCAAGATCAACCCCAATCTCCCGTCGGAGGAGACGCTCTCTGCGCGGTCTGCGTTCATGGCCGAAATCGACCTCATGCGCACTGTGCCTCCGCACCCGAACGTCGTGCACATGCTAGGTGTTGTCACGCTGTCGACGCCCAATCGCATCATCCTGGAATTCTGCGACTTGGGCGACCTCCGATCCTACCTGCTCAAGCACAGCGAGTCCCTGGACGACGGGCAGCTCCTCAAGCTCGCTCGTGAGTGCTGCTCTTTTTCCCATTTTTGTGCCTCGCATTGTTAATTGTTGATTTTGTGTCGATGATGATTGCTGCGGTTCTTGTCTTTATTACAGTATCACGTGATGTGATGTGGTGCCGTGTGTTTCCTGTGCATTCGCTGCGTTTACTTGCCCCGGCAATGCAAAGCTGAGATCATCCCTTTGTTGTTGAATTATGTTACATCGCGAAACCCCACTCTGTGGCGTTGCACTGGCATTGTTGTTGTCGGGGGTTGTCCATCGGAGCATCTCAGTACACTGAATCCTACATCTCCCTGTTTTTCCTCTCTCTCTGCCGCCACACGCCCCCGCGTGCGCGGACAGGCGACTGCTGCAGCGGAATGGCGCATCTGGAGTCCCTCCACATCGTCCATCGTGACCTGGCTGCCCGCAACTGCATGATCAAGTCGGCTGGTGCGGACGGCGGTATATCGCTCAAGATTGCAGACTTTGGACTCAGTCGATCGGTGTCGGATTCAGACTACTATCGCGTGCGCACGCGCGGAAAGCTGCCTGTCAAATGGGTGCGTTAACCGACGGCACTGCTCGTGGTGCGCATGTGTTTGTTGGCATGTGCATCAGCAACATCTAGTTTTTGGGAGAGCCTTGAATTCGCGTGTGCGTGTCGGCAGTGTCTGTGTGTATGTACGTTAGTGTGTATGTATGTGTGTCTGTGTGTGTCTCTGTTTGTTTGTGTGTGTTCGGTAGCATGGCGTTGTGTTTGCCGTCTAATCTGCATTGCGTGATCACACTGCACGCGCATACACTGTTAGTGTGGGATCACACGAGCGTCGTGCTTTTATGCACGCACACATTGTACTAGATGTTCCTCTGCTGGCCTGCGGTTCTTAACAATTGTTTGTATGCTACCTCGATCTTTGCAGATGGCAATTGAATCACTCGAGAAACGAGTGTACACTCACGTAGGTTCACCGGTTTTGTTCACTTGGACGGTGACCATGTGTTGTCGTGATCAGTCGCTGTCAGTACTAGTGTTGTCCAATCGCGATGTCCTCGTCAACTCAAATCCTAAGCAGCACCGGCTACAGCCGTTAGTTAATTCAGATTGTCGCGCATGCCAATGTTCTTCATAACACCATACGCGACGTATTTGGTCGCACTTTGTTTGCATTTTTTTTAAATTTTTGTTTTGTTTACTTTATTGTTGTTACTGCAGGCGAGCGATGTGTGGTCGTTTGGAATCGTTCTCTGGGAAATGGTAATGTCATGTTCCTCTCTGCAGTCATTTCCGTCAACTGAATCCTGGCGGCGCACTCAGTGCTATAATTCAGTTTTCAGTAGCACGTTCGGGCCGTCACTTACATTGCGAGTGATGCACACACAGCACACACACAAACAGAACACAAACGTGTTGGCACAGTCGGAGCATCCAGTGGAGCGGTTAGATCACGTCGTTTTGTATGGTGTGAGGATTCTTCAAACCAGTGAAACGAAATCTTGTTCAGTCACTACAGTGCTAATGCACTCTAAACTGTGGTCGTTAAGGATGTGTAATATCTGCTGTTCGAGTACCTTACTAACAAACTCTCCCGCGGCGTGAAACCATTTTTCATCCCATATCTCAGTGGTCCCGTGGATGCAAGCCGTTTGTGGGCATTGAGAACCAGAACATGCTCGCTGCCCTCAAGAGCGGCCGCCGATTGGACATCCCGGACAACTGCCCGAAGGTGAGTGAGTGGCAGTGGAAGAGTGAGTGGGGAAGAGTGAGTGGCAGTGGAAGAGTGAGTGGCAGTGGAAGAGTGAGTGGCAGTGGAAGAGTGAGTGGCAGTGGAAGAGTGAGAGGCAGTAGGAGAGTGAGTGGGGAAGAGTTTGTGGGTGTGGGAGAATGAGTGGCAGTGGGAGAGTGCAGTGGGAGAGTGAATCGGAATGACTGTAAGAATAGTGTGGGCCCCTGCTATTTTCGACACATTTCATTCTCTAACACGAGTACTGTGAATGTATTCGTGCCCTACAGCCCATCTATTCGCAGCTCATGGAGCCATGCTGGAAGAAACTCCCCGAAACGAGACCGAAGTTTGTGGAACTGACGCGCCTTCTGACAAAGTTCCAGTCGGAGGGCTTTGGTTCTGCCGGTGGCGCGCACACTGCCAGCGCTGCTCCGGTGGCGGTGGACACATATGCCGTCATCGATGTGACAGCGAACCCCACGTACCAAGAGTACTAGTATCAGTGAGAGATACTCAAACAACCGTTATTGTGGCGCTCCTGACACAACCCTAATGTGTCGAGTTCATTCAGTTGTATCCATCCAGCACAACCCTTCAGTATAAACTGCTACGCAATCATCGCCCAGCTACTCTGGCGGCGCCGACCATGCATGCTCCTTCTTCAGTTTGATTCCATACAGCTCCTGATCTTGCTAGTGTTGCAACTGCTGCTGCTTACAGCCCTTGCCGAACGGACCGGTAATGCAGTCGCTGGGCCGGGTATGTGAGATGTATTCAGTAATGCATGTACATGAACAGCCTGTGTAGATGAACGGCATCCTGATGGGATGGCAGTCAGTGAGCCCCGCATAGTGCGAACAGGTCACTGCCGACTGCGACAGCAGCAGCGAGTACTGCTGATGGAGGTCCCTCTTCGGCTCGGCACTCACTCACTTGTGGAACCCCAATGTCCAATACATTTGACTGTATTCCTACACTGATTTGTCCACAATGGGCACGGGGCCTGAGACACAAACTTGAATCCTACATGTCAACTCTCTCTGCCGTCTCATGGAGCACTGTCCTTGTGAGATCCATCCCCACCCAACTGAAGGCTCTGATCAGCTTGAATCCCCCCCCCCCGTCACCGGCCGCAGCGGCCTCCGGCAGCTGCTGAGTTATGGCCTTCATTGTGCAAACGGGGTTTATCTCAGGCTTGAACGCGGCAGTGACACAGCAAGCTGGCGGTTGCTCTGGAAACGCCGTCCAGATCGAGCCAGACATGAGCCAATAAGCATGCGTACGTGCTTTGTGCACACTGTGTGTTGGGTGCGAAACCACCCTCAGTGCTTTGTTGCCCGTGTCAGGCCGGAACATTCCATTACCGGATAAATGTCCGGACCGTGCAAATGCAATATAATGGCCTAATCCAATCACGCATTATGGACAATATATGAAAAGAGCCGAGCAATATAATGGCCTCACGAGGGACTCACTATAATACAATGAATGAAAATAATGAAATAAAATATTTATAAATTTTTTTCGCAGTTTAAGTCCGTACAAAATTTCCCATCCAATATCGGTCCATGCAAAGCCCCAAAGCAGCAGTGCGTGCGTGCATTCAGGGTGGCACAACAAACTGCCTGTGCAAGAATTGCATCTGAGTGCGCTTGCATGCCCGCATTCCTGGACAGAGACTCGCTGCTTGGAGGGCGAATGCAGCCAGTGACAGTAGTGCTGCATCTTGCTTGCTCACTGGCAGTGCCGCCGGCGACGGACAGCCGCACTAGTTGACTGAAGGCCGAAGTATATCCGGCGAGCGTAATTTACTTATGTCAGTCCGTGTTTGCTGTACTTTTGAATCGGCAGAGGTTGCATTGTATTGTATTGCAATAGCCAGCTCAGCGTGAGCAGAACTGAGCAGTCACACTGTTGCACGAGGCGGTCCACTGTGACTGATACACAAGCCGTCGGTGAAAAAACCGCCGGAGTATTTCAAGTGATGCTAAAGATGCGTTCACTTCTTCATGTCGGAGTGGCATTGCTTGCCATGAGCATGCTCGTTCGGTTCGCTGGTGAGTCCCTCGCCAACGTTAAAGTCACACAAGTCAGTGCTGTGCCGTGGCTGCTAAGATACAGCTTTTTCTCCAATTTCTCAATGATTTTATACGTTATTCGTCATTGCACTGTACTGAATCCTGCCGCTCTTTGTCGGTCGCAGGCGCCGATTGGACAATGACCATGTACGACACGTTCAAGCCTGCATCCGTGAGCGGAAATGAGCTCATCACTGCCAGTCCAAGCAACTGGACCGGAATGCCCTTCATAAGCGAAAAACGTGAGTTGTGCCATGCCAATGGAATAAGATTTATTGGGATTGAAGGACGATCGCACTGTACTTGCTCTTCCTCCGTCAGCGCCTCCACTGATCTGCACCCTCGTTTGAGTTACCTTGATAGGCGTCCCATCAAAATAGGACTTTGCTGTTTCCATTGACTCTGGCATCGCTGACCACAACCATTACATGTTGCAGTGAGTCTCCCAACCCTCGATTCGTCCGCCGGGGGACAAGCATGCGGCACGAAGCACGCGGCTGCACTTTACGCAGCGACAACAGACGCACAGGCCGGATCCGTCGTCCTGACACTTGACTTTACCGCAATCGACGACTTCAACTCGGCCTTTGTCGTTGCCGCCGGCGTTGAAAACAGTGGAAATCTTTACGTGTTTGGATGTGACTCCACCGACCAGCGCAACATGTGCCGCCTTCAGATCCACAACGTCGCCGAAGATTTTGGGGCAGACGGGGACACGTTTGCACTCGTAGCAGGCCAGACGTACAAGCTTCGTGCCGAGATCGCAAAGACGAACATGACCATGAAGGTGTCGCTTATGTACAGTAACGGAACGATAGCGTCGGGTCTCACGTTCACGGCCCCCGCGTCCAAGCGTCTTGCGCTGACGGCATTCGCGAACTATGGAGTGGCGATTGGCGCTGACTTGGCACAAAAGAACCTGTGTGTGGATAACTTCAAGGCTGTGTGGCTTGACAATGCTGGGAATCCAAACACGATGGCCGCGGACGACTACGCTTCAGCGGGAATCTCTGGCGCCAAGATGAAACAGGTTGGCAGCTACGTCAAGCCCGCGCCCACGCGATACACTCCGTCAGTGTCGAGTCCACTGATTGGCGCGTGCAGCATTGGAAGCACCGGATCCGCTATTCTGGTCAACGATTTCACCGCCGAACCTGCCGTCCGCGTAAGAATGGGGCTGCGGGGAGGCACTCAAGCGTCGTTCAACTACAAGATCTTCTTCCAGGGACCACTGCAGAACCGTCCGGGAATGGGCGTTTCGAGTGCCGGCGTCGATTGTTACAATTTCAACAAGAACGGCAACAACAACAACAACAACAGCAATAGCAACAATCCCGACTATTCCGTGTGCCAACTCTTCATCAGGGATGAAGCCTCGCAGAACAACGGAGGATGGAGCACCACAATGCAAATCATGTATGCGCATTCGTACACACTTGCCATCGATGTGTTTGGTCGCACCGTCTCCGCGACTTTGTCGCAGGACGGCACCACAACCAACGTCACCCTCAGTGGATACCAGATTACCGCATACACCGTGTCGCAAGTCGGATTCACTATCGGAGGCGGCAGCTCCACGGCAGACTTTGCGTGCCTGCCGTGGTTCGCGCTCTTCGGAATTGCAAAGATGCCGGCGCCTGCATCGGAAAAATACACGAGCCAGTGGACACCCGTGTATTACGAGAACTTCTCCGGAGAGTCCGCCCTATCGGGAGCATGGCACGCCGCGACAATGGACACATGTGGGTGACAAAACACATCATCAATTACCTGCGGTGCACTTCCAGCTCCTTGTGTATCATGCGTTGACTGATCCGTTTCGCCGCACCATCTTCTCTCATCCATTGCTCTGTGGAGTTCACGGTCATGGTGGCTCCCAAGACACTGACTTGAATCTAACATCTCCTCCATTGCTCTCCACTACAATCACAGTGATTGTCCCCGCCAAGATCACCGATGCTGGTTTGTGCGGCGCCAATCACGCAAACCTCGTGCGCAGGGACGTCATTGATACGTATCCCATCAGGATTGAGACAGCGTTCAACACTGGCAGCGACCCTACGAGAAAAGACATACTGATTGCAGGCGTCGGCGACAATGTGATTGGCCTGGGCTGCTTCAACGACAAAGGACAGTGCACGGGTGGAATCTATGACGTGATGGCGGGGAGCTCGGTCGCCATGTCGAACAACAAACTCCAGCTGGTCGCCAACACAACGTATGTCGTCAATGCGACCTTTGCGGAGGGGGGCGCCGTGAGCCTCACCATTTATGAGTCCGGAAATCCCTCAAACCGAATCGACTCGTTTGCACAAGTATCGCTTAAAATTCGCTATGTCGGCATTGTCGTCGGCGGCGACAAATCGTATGAGACCTGCGCGACATACGTCAACATAGTCAGTCCGAAGGGAATCATCCAAGACACCTTCAAGAACGCATCACAGTGGATGAACATACCCGCCATCAATCGTAAGTGTACATTCGCTCTGCTATTCTCGCACAGCCTCCTATTCCATGCATACGCAATTGCACGCACATCTCTTCTGGCATATGCAACCTGCATCACGATTGCACAAAGCCCAACAACAAAACATACCACATGTAAACATAGGCAAATGAAAAACAAAACAATCGATATATGCACACAGACACACGCACACACACACACACACAATCCCAAGCAATTCTGGCATAAAAAGTGACCCGACACTCAGTAAACCCCCCTGTGACCGGACTGCCCACCTCCTCTCTGTCTGCCGCACGTGACCACAGGCCCTCTTCCGACAATCACCAAGGGCGTCGGCGCATGCTCCGATTCGCTCACATCTGCCATACTCAACACGGACATTACAAACGGGACAACACTCCACGGTATGCGGACGCACGTGACCACCATCTTCCGGACGGAAATTTCCGGCGTGGGCGCGACTGTCATCGGAAAATACGCCGGCGGAGCGGTCACTGTCGGATGTGGACAACCCGATACCAAGAACAGCGGTTACTGCAATCTCGGGATTCGCGACTCGTCCGGCAATTACGACATTAGCAGCAGCGTCTCTATCGCGGTTGGTTACTGGTACAAGGTCGACGTGACATTCTCAGAGGAAAGTGTGACGGCTGATCTCTCGATTGTGGGACACGGCGACTTGATCGCTTCGCTTCGGTTCTTTCCCGGATACGCTTTCGGCGAATTTGGAATTGAGGTCGGCGGCATTGCAGACGGAAAATTGTCGTGTCTGGCAAGCTACCAGGTTGAGCGGCGTTCATTTGCACTCGGCGCGCCACCTCGGATCCCCCTCATCCCAGGATTCGTGTCAAACTACTCGGACTCACTGGCGTCGCCTTCCCGCTCAGCGTGGACGAGCATACCCATCTTCTCTGCCGATTCCACTGTTCCGCCGGTGTATGCAGGAGGCAGCGCGTGCGGCAGGAATATGAGCATTGCGATGCTGACGGCCGCCATCTTTCCGTCAGACAACGACATCCGCGCCACAATGGATATCTTCCTGGACACATCGGCTGGGGCAAAGCAGATTGACTCGTACCAGGTCGGCTTTGTCGCCACAACACGTGAGGGTGATGCGTCTCTCCTCGAGGGACAGATCATCGCAACGACACTAAAAGGACAGCGCAGCACTAGCGACTCCTTCCTCAAGGCAGAGTCCGTTGCAACCGACACGACGACGTCCAGCAAAGTCTTGCCACTCCCACTCAACGGAGACCGCTTCACTCTCCAGGTGACGTTCAATAGTTGGGGCGCCAGGGTTGCGCTCACGGGCGGGTCGCAGCAGTCCGGCATGCAACTCAACGGTCGATTCTACAAGTGGTCAAGCCTGGGTATTTTACTCCAGGGAGGCGTGTGCGTCGATAACGTCGTTGTTGAGATTGTCAGTTATGACAACGGGGAAGCGAGTACTCGCATCGCGGGAGATGACTTTTCCACGACAAGCACCGGGGCCATTGCTCCTTCTGCAAAGTGGCAGAAACCGACGAACATTTTCAGTGGGTTAATCGTTTTATTATTTTGTCTGACTCTCTTTCTGCACCATATTCCCATGTGCCTCTCCCCCC
>CALSCR010000643.1:0-18813 GCA_943704495.1 Pigoraptor chileana
ACACACACACACACACACACACACACACACACACACACACACACACACACACACACACACACACACACACCTTGTCGCGCGTCACTTGGTCGAGTCGGATCGTCTGTTCAAGTGGAATACCGGGCATGTACTGCATTGTGAGCACTCGCTTTGTTGTGAGTTCATCGACAATCGACGGAACAGCGAAACTGTCAGCTTCGTCCTCCAAAAGCTTCTTGAATATCTTGGCATAGCGTGCCTCTCTGTTCGTGACAAAAGAGTGTGCGCATTGAGGGATGATATTGAGATGTAATGAGTGGAGACCTACTATAGCAAACTGTATATGGTTCACACACATACAAAAACATGCATACGAACATTTACATAGCAAACACGCGTACATACATAAACACAGCAGCTATAACACAAAACACACTGGCATGCAATTATTTACGCTCCCTTCAAGCTCATGAGAAATAAAAGCGATCACAACATTCAAATATAACAACATCACATAATAGAACAACAAACAACACAAAAAAAAACAGCGACGTCGTTGAACAATGGAGCACACCTAAAATAGTCAGTCTCCCATCCAAGCTCCTTCCGCGCCACTTGCATGGTCTTCTCGAGGTACAGTCCCGGGGGAAGGAGCTTGGAGAAAGTCAGCAGTGACGTAATGTTGTCTATGTCGCTGTCGATGGACTCTGCCACGCCGGGGTATTGTATCTTCATGACAACCTGCACAACAACAACAACAACAAACCAACAAGCGCCAGAGGTGAGCACAAGCGCAACAACACATCTTTTAACACGACTTTCCCCACAAAATTCAACCGCAAACAACAAAAATGAAGAAATACGCTTGCCACACACATCCTCATCACATGCCCTGTTCCTAGTGAAATAGAAAATGAGAAGCGCGCACCCCACATGCAAACACACACACACACACACACACACATATATATATGTATATGCACGCACACAATGTATATGCACGCACACACGCACACATACACACACACACACACACACCTCCATGCCGTTTGTGAGGGAGGCCCGGTGCACCTGTCCGATCGATGCAGCCGCAATGGGGACGTCATCAAAGGATGCCAGACGACTTCGCCAATCCGCCCCGAGTTCAGATGCAACCGCTTTCTGTACAACCGAAATGTGGGATTCAGTCAGTGTCTGAGGCGCTGTGCCCATGTACTCCACATGCGGGGAAGGTGAGAGAGGGTGAGAGAGATCCAGCGAGAGTGAGCGAGCGACAGAAAGACAGAGAGACAGAGAGATATATGCAGGATATCTTACGCGCCCTGCCCACAGACTTCATAAAAGAGAGAGAGAAAAAGAGAGTAGAGCGATCCCATTTCCATAGTTGTAAGCACGCAAATAAGGATAACGTCAGACGAGGACGATAGTTTGGTGGATTGCGGGTGGGTATGACAGAGACGCAAGCGAGCAGACAGGTGCGCGAGTGTGGGCAGAGACACACAAGCGAACAGATGACCCGTATTAACGCAAATAAATACAAATACATAATATGCGAACACAATGCAATTATGCATATAACACGAACACAACTCGTTTGGTTCAAGGAGTCTGAGGTATTAGTACTTCATATGGTGACTGAAATCCGTGTATCTCTCTTCCTTCCTATCTTCCGCGCCCTAAATGCAGACACACGCACTCCACCGCAGAGCGCACACACACATACACACATACACACACACCTCCATCTGCTTGGTAGGCATGAAGTCCGCACTTGCTCTGACACGATCAAATATGAGTTGAAACTCAGGCGGAATGAAGCTGTTGTCTGCTCAATGGAATTATGGTGGCGCGTTAACACAGTCTTACAACAAGTTCACACAATCTGCCAATAAGTTAGCATATACTGTGTACGCGTTCACACACTCAGTCAATACCCTGGAACGTATCACGTTAACACAATCTGCAACCACGTTAATGTGTCCATGTACAAACAAAGACCGCTCACCCTGGATGCTGATCATTTGGCCCAACTTCAATGCAGCCCCGCGCATGCGACAGAGGCCATCGGCAAGGCGCTGTGCGTTCGCTTCAGTGAGAAACGGAGAGTCCAGGCGGCCTGTGTGTGTATATGTGTGTATGTGTGTGTGTAGGTGTATGTATGTGTGTGTATGTGTGTATGTAGGTGTATGTATGTGTGTGTATGTGTGTATGTATGTGTGTATGAGAGAGAGTGTGTGTGTGTGTGCGTGTGTGTGTGTGTGGTATGATGTGACAAGTAGATTTATGATGTGAGCATACATGCACACATGCCACACGCGACAGGTAACAAACTATGCCCGAACACACACACAGAGCGCATACAATGCAGAGTGTGGCCGCCCCATAAGCCTTCACAAAGCACAAGATCCCCATATAAGGAGCGACTGAGCCAATGCACACACAGAGAGAGCACAGATCACGTGACATACCTCCAGGTTGCATACCGACCGATCGTCTCGCCATTTCCGTCAGCGCGCCCATACTGAGTCCGGCAGCGAGACCTAACCAGAGATGTGTCCATGCAACACATGCACAGGCATATACGCATGAAAACAAACACACATATTGCATACACACAAAAATCAACAGTGACAATCAGACACACAGGCGAGCGCACGCACACATACATACAGACACGCATAGACAAACGGACACACAGAGACCAAAAAGGGAGTCAATAGGCAGCCTGACCAAATACAAAATCAAAAAGAAATACAAACAAACACTGCACAGAATTCTGCCCAACAAAACAAAACAAAAAAGCGCGTTTGTTTAATTCGCAACAAGGGTATTGTCTTAGTACCCTTGATTCACAAGATGGAAATGGCGCACCTCCAAACCCAACCACACGCGACAGCCGCGACGCCGGCACTGATCGCTGTCGTGCTGCGTGATGGAGCTATTGGTGAAAGAACACACACACACCAGACACACACACACACATACACCCCACACACACCACATATGAGGTTAGCAGGAGGGCAGCAAGAGAAAGAGGAGAAGGCAGAGACGGAGGCAAAGGAGGGATGCCAAGGAAACCCAAGTTGCGTTAGGGAACAATGCGATCGCCGCACTAAAGGCACGTGATGATTTGTGCATGCATCCACCTTCGAAATCGCCTCAGCTGACGTATGCGGTTGCGTTGTGTCGTGTGATTGTTGTGGATGTGTGTCTACGTGCGCGAGTGCGTGTGTGCGTGTTTGGGAGAGATAGAGAGAGAGAAAGGAAGTAAGTCGAGCGTTTTGAGTGCAACACGTTACAACGCGTTACAAAGCATGCGAGGAAAGGCGAGACATACTCATAGTAGGATATATGCGTGTGATATGACATAGTTCGGGTGCATGTACAGACACGCACTCCAAGGCATATTGCCGCACACACGCACAAACATGTGCACACACATGCAAATACACATGTACACACAGAGACACAGACACAGACACTCACATCCACAGAAGCACGTACACCAAAAATTACACAGCTTGCGATTTCCCTTTGCTCACCTCGCACGTCATCCGTCGCGGTGACGTCAGTGCCAGCATTCGTCAACTGCGTTGCATCGCACACTACCGCATTGTCAGATGCACGTGACTGTCTGTCGCTGGCATGATAGACAGAGCCACTCCCTGTTGAGCTTTCAGACAGCGATTCGCTCATTGATGTAGACACGCCCTCGGATCCCTGTCCAGACAACGCAGTATCAGTCGGCAGATTAACCGCCGGGAGCTCCAATGCAGCGCCGTGACTGTGAGGTGAATCGGCATTGATGTCGTCGACATATGCGCGCATTCCATCGGAGGTGCCAGACGCAGGTGGATTCGAGGCGTGCACACGCATGAACTCTGCAGCAGGCGACGACCCTGTGACATTAGTGTGCAAGGAGTGTGCGGCTGTGATTTCCGTCTCTGCGCCCACTGCAGCCGCAACATCAACAACCGTGGACTGGGGGAGATGGACTCCAGACTGCCCCGCAAGCACTAAGTTTGCGTCGGAACCATCGCTGTTCAAGACAAGGTTATCGCTCCCATAGCGGCTGCTACTGTTGTTGTTGTTGTTGTTGTTGCTGTTGCTGTTAATGTTGTTGTTGTTGTTGCTGTTTACGATTTGAGTGCTATCGGCAACTGTGCTGCCATTGGAATTCAGAGTGTTGTCAAGAGTGAGGTATCGCCCCTGAGCAGACGCCGATCCCTGCTGTTCACAAGCAAAAGAGCGATCAGATTAGATCAGATTAGATTGAGGTCAATGACACAGAGTTGACTCGTGCCCAATTGTGGTTAATGACAACACAACCGAGTTGCAGCAACTGGCAGGCTGCGAGTAGTCACGTGGTATGTGAATGGGTGAGTGCAACCGCTGGGCGTAAAGTGGTATCATAATGGTACCATAACAACAATGATATGCGGCCGCAGAAGTTGTGCGTGTCTACATGCATGCACCCTGTGCACACTCACCGCCCCTCGGAAAATGGCAAGGGCTGTCTCCGGTCGTGGTGCAAAGTAAATGCGCCACGTGCTGCATTGATGCACAGGTTGATTGGACCACCAAGCCAGAGTCAGCAACGAACAACATATCAATGCACGCAGTCTCAAACATTCTCTGCTTGAATATGGGTACATATCGACCATGTATGATCATGCGACAGTCATCATATCAGGCAGAATGCAGCACAACGGACATGCACGCATCCAATTCGATGCACGCCTGACCACAGCAATACCCCACCGGCCATACTCCGCGCACATTGCACGTCCAACGACCGTTGCGCCACGCAAGAGAGCAGCGGCATCTACAACGCTCCGCGCCATTTCTTGCTGCGATGCGCAGGGCTAGAAACAGGCCAAAGCACACTGTATCTGTCTATCGGCTGCGACCGCCGCCTTCTGAGAGCAGCGAGTCTGCAATAGGCTCCGATGCATAAGACCAAGTTCAAAGCAAATACTACCAGGCAAGTGTGCTGCGCATCTTGTCCTCGTAGGAGGTGCGAGAGTAGATAAATGTCGGCTGTGCACTCTTGGACGACGATAGATGGGCTTCAATGCCTGTCTTCTCTCGTTGAGCGTCATGCTGCGTCATCAACGTCTGGAATAGCCGAGATCTCGCCAGGATTGGTTGTGGCGGGAACGCATCCAATTGGCTGCCCACCAGCAGTGATAGCGTTACTCATTCGGCCCGCACACACACACACACACACACACACACACACATTACACACACCCACACTACACACACACACACACATAATAATCCAACACACATGAAAACGAACACACACCACTGATCAACAAAATGAACGTGTATCTCACACATTAACGCTTCTTCGGTCGTCCATCAATATGGTGTGAGTGCATGAATAAGCATTAAGACGCACTCCCGCAATGGATGCGGATGGCGGGTCGCGCGCGTCGTCAGGAAGCGCAAATGGCTTGGGAACGATGGACCCCGCAATCGGTCGCCTGTCTCCCCCATCCAAGTTTGAATTTCCAAGGATTCCCTATGGGATTCAGGAAAACTTCATGCGCAATATGTACGAATGCATTGAAGACGGCGCGTTTGGGGTGTTTGAGAGTCCGACTGGAACGGTGGGTTGCTTGTTTGTGTGTGCACGAGGCTGTACCAATTGCTGTTACAAGGGTTACACCTTGCCCTTCTGCTGCCTCTTACTGTTTTTTGGTGAACGTGTCTTGTTCAACACGTGTACACGAAAACAATACGCGCAACATGCACATATCCTCACAAAACACATGAACCATATATATATATATATATATATAACACTTACATACACACATATACACACACAACACACACACACACAGGGCAAAACTCTGAGCATCATCTGCTCATCCCTTGCGTGGCTGCGTGACAACGAAGCGCGCACAACACTCGCGGAATCAGGTCACGTGGCTGCGGCGTCTGCTCTTGCTCTTGCGATTCGTAACACACCGTCGCGACCGCATGGAATATACGGCACGGAGACCCCCTCCCCCGCCCACGCACAAAAACACGAAATCCTTTCCTCTGTCCACGCACAAGGAAACGACGTTGCCGTTACAGGTCGTTCAACCCTCGTTCCCGCACACGCCAGTGGAGTGGACGCAACGGATCACGTGAGCGTCGCCGCTAGCAATGCGGATTTTGGCGCTTATAAGGGTCGTCCATTTGCTGCATGTGTATCCGGGGAGGTGCGTGTGACGGCGACTGTGAAAGTGCCGCCAGTTGGAAGTGTGGTCAGCAGCGGAGGGTGGTTAGAGAAGAGTCACGTGGGTGGGCCGCTGGACAAGGGTCACGTGGGCGGTTGCGGCAGCGATTGGATATCAGAGTATGCGCGGTCGATGGAGCACTCGCGTCACGTGAGGGAAGCACAAGAGCGCGCGCGTCGGTGGAAAGAAGCCGAGGGGAGGCTTGAAGATGCAAAGCAAAAGCGCAAAAAGGACAGTGGAAAGGGAATGGGATTTGTGTCGAAGAGGAGGAAGGTTGCTGTGTCGAGTGAGGAAGGTGCAGGTGGCGATGGTGCGGGGATGGACGACGACGATCTTGTGGTGGCGGAATATTACGACGGCGCTGCGATCGGAAAGAGCGCTGTCGGAGGAAACGGATTTTACGATGACGATGAAAGCGATGATGATGCAAGTGCGGGGCGAAAGCACACGTCGTTTAATGAGATGGAAGACGTGAAGGAGGTGTGTGTGTGTGTGTGTATTTGTGTGTGTGTATTTGTGTGTGTGTATTTGTGTGTGTGTGTGTGGGGTGGTGGTGGGTGTGGTTAGGTGTGTTCGTGGTTGGAGTCTGTTTGATTTCTGATTGAATGTATACATTCGGGAATTGGCGTGCGAACACAGCATATGTCCCATGCGAATGAGTCCATACACAGTAACTTACAGATATGATTGCGATAAGCACAAATGCAACATGCCGACACACACACACACACACACATCACTCACACACACATACACCCACGCATACACACACACACACACACAAACATATATATATATATATGTTTACTACAACACGCTGCTGCAGGCATGGAATGCTGCCGCTCCAAAGGTCTTCTACTGCAGCCGAACGCACTCGCAACTCAGTCAGTTTGTGCGAGAGCTCCGCAATTCTCCGCACGGAAAATGGGCGCGCTGTGTTACCCTCGGGTCCAGACAAACATCCTGCATCAATCCAACGGTGAGGCGACTGGGATCGGCCGCGCGAATCAACGACCGATGTCTGGACATGCAACGGAAAGGTGTGTGTATGTGTATGTGTGTTGTGCGTCGATTTTCATTTTGTTTTCCGGTACATAATATGAATGCATACGTGTTTAGTTGTCATCGTTTCGTGTTGCCAGCATTTAAACTGGTTTATTTGGTTGTGTCCTCATTGGTTGATGTATGCATCGTGTACTTTTTTGGGTGTGTATCTGTGTGTGTGCATGTGCGCAGGGGGCTCACATAAATGTGCGTATGTCGACAAGGAAGGATTGGATGATTTCGAAGTGGCTGCATTGGTGAGTGGATTGACAGAATGAACAATGTTTGGTCACGTGCATTTTTGGTTAGCCTCATGTATGTTACGTGTGGCCTACATGCTCACTGACGCATATGTGTGTGCTTTGGATGTGTTACTCCCATTCTGTTACACCCGCCACACACGGTCCGACTAGAGTGCAATCCGTGATATTGAGGATCTCGTGTCGCTTGGGAATGAGGTCTCCGCCTGTGCTTACTACGGAAGTCGAAGGGTGAGTGAGCGTGCGCTGTTGTGCCCGTGTCAATTGTGTCGATTGTGTCAATTGTGCTGGCATTCTGTGTGGGCGCACATCGGCACAGGTAAAGATTGCACTCACACAAACAGGCATTGTGTACAACCCACACACATATTTGAATTATACCTACACACTTGACGTGCACACCCTCCCACCCACCCACCCACCGTACTTCGATGCTCTTGCACGCACACACACACACTCACACACACATCCTACCGCACTGCGATGCTCATGCACACACGCACACACACACGCAGGCCGCCCGCCTTGCACACGTGATTGCCCTCCCATACCAGGCGATGTTCCATGCCCCAACGAGGGACGCACTCGGAATAAGTGTTGTCGGAAGTGTCGTCATTGTCGATGAAGCGCACAATCTTCTCGACGCCATCGCATCTGCGCACTCTGTGGAGGTCACGTGGACAGTCATTCGGCGTGCGCAGGCGCAGCTGCAGGGATACCTTGACAAGTACCGCACGAGGTGAGCGTTATAAACCTTGTATATGTGCACATGTACATATAAATGTGTTTGTGGTGTGCATGTGCGCATGTATGTGTGCGTGTGTGCGTGTGTGCGTATACTTTTGTATAGATATTTTTTTTGTGTGGATGTGCGTGTGCGTGATGTATTTTTGAAGCGCAATTGATGTGCAGCCCGTGCGATGTGTGTTAATCCGTCAGCAACACCACGTGATGTCACGTGTTGGTGCTCCACTTCAGGCTGCGCGGCGACAACACAATGTACATTCAGCAGTTGATATCCATTTGCGCCGCATTCCTCAAACGGCTTGATCAAGGTCAGTAAGCGAAGCTGCTCTCGCATGATGACGTCATGAAGTGATACCGCCCGCCATTTGTTTATTGCGGACATTTCTTTGTGTGTGTGTGTGTGTTGGGGGGGCTGCCTGTTGCCCCATGCGTTTCCTTATGTGTATACGTAATGCGATATGTCAACAACATATGTATTTTGCATTTTTCGAGTGGATGGAAAACGCACCACACACACACACACACACACACTAACGCACTGACACTAACACCAGCACTACACACGTATGTATCATAAAACGCACCATGTGAATACACATTCGGGCAATCACACAGGGATCGAGACGGCGCCCCGCATGCAGCACCAAGACGGACGGTCCTCGAGCGGGAGGGCTGCTAACGTGACGCAGACGCCGCAGTCGCAATCCATGCACACGATAAACGACCTCGTCATATCACTTGGCATCGACAATATTAATCTCTTTCGCGTGTTGCAGTATTGCCGCCGCAGCGAAATTGGAAAGAAGCTGAACGGGTTTGTCGATCGACTGCGGGCGGATAGACAGAAGGACAAGGGGATGGTGGGTCAATCGTGTGTGTGTGTGTGTATGTGTGTGTGTGTGTGGTGTGGCTGTGGCTGTCGTCTCGATTGTTGCTCTGTATGCTATAATTTATTCACACGCATATGCACAACAAACACAATCACACGCGCACACACACACAGCTGCTCTCCACCGCTGCTTTGCTGGACCCTTCTTCCGAGTCTTCGGCACTTCCACACTTGGAAGCCTTTCTCGACGCTCTGAATACTTCAGAATCGGACGGCCGCCTGCTTGTGACGTCACGCTGCAGTGACGGCACAAATGCGTCTTCAATGCGTTTTCTTTTACTCAACACATCCGTTCATTTCCAGCCTGTGCTTCGGTGAGGAAACAATCGCCGTCGATGTGTGTGTATGCGTTGTATGCGTGTGTGTATGCGTGTGTGTGTATGCGTTGTATGTGTGTGTGTATGCGTGTGTGTGCATGCATTGTATGTGCGCTTGTGTGTGTGTGTGTGTGTGTATGCATGCTTGTGTGTCTATGAAGTCTGTATTTGTCAGTGATGTGTGTGAAGGTCAGTATGTGCTATGTATCTGTACACACAAGTAGAAGAAAGTCCCACTCTTTCTTACACAATCCAGTCAAGTGTATACATTTCTGTGTCATGCTTCATTTGCTCCTTCTCTCCGCTTAACTCTATTCACACTGATCATTGTCACTATGCATCACAGGGACGCGCGTGCCGTCATACTGTGTGGTGGCACACTGCAGCCCACTTCCGAGCTCTCGGAACGGCTTGATGTTGCGGGCAAGCGCGCGGTGCGTCTCTTCTCATGCGGTCACGTGATTCCACCTGGCAACCTCCGCGTGCTTGTCGTCGGAACGGCGCCGTCGGGATCCGAGCTCAAGTTCACCTACGCAACGCGTGAGGACACCGGCATGGTGTGTGCATATGTGTGTGTGTGTGTGTGTTTGTGTTGTTTGTTTCTAGACCTTAGTTCACATGTCTATGTATGATCCCGCCCATGAACCCCATCTTAACCCTCGCGCTCGTGTGTGTCTGCGTGTGTGTTTGTGTGCAGATGGCTTCCTTGGGCCAGACGCTTCTCAATGCGTGCAGAATTGTGCCGCAGGGCATCGTTTGCTTCTTCCCGTCATATGATTTTGAAGAAAGGGCGTTTGCTGCATGGTCCTCCTCGTCCCTCATTGCGTCGATCGAAAAGGTCAAGAGGGTGCGTGTGGATGTTGCCACGCGGTGTGTCTGTGTGTCTGTGTCTGTGATATGTGACTGATGTGTATGTGTCTGTGTATGTGGTTGCATTTGATGTGGGTGTCTGTGTGTGTGCTGCATGCACATTGCTGTGTGTATGCTTGTGTTGCAAGCGTATGATTGCAATCCGACGCTCACCGAAGCGCTTCCCTTTTCTCACTCAACCACACCCACGTGCACATGTGCTTCAGGTGTTTCGGGAACCTCGCGAGTCCTCGCAAACGGACGCACTTCTCAAAGCGTACTCTGACGCGGCCATATCAAGTGATTCGGTGTGAATTAAATGCACAGTGCGCTGATAAGACTAGGGTTAGCGCTGGCTGCATGCTAATGCGCGGCGATGCCCAGTTTGAATTTTCACAAGAGTAACTGTGTGTCTGTGTATTTCTATGTGCATGCATCTCCCTGAATCTCTGTGTTTGTGTATCTCTATATCGGATCATGTTCACACAAACAACCTCAACCACTTAAATGTGCTCCGTCTGCGTTGTTATCTCAGCGGGGTGCCATACTTTTCTCTGTCGTCGGCGGAAAAATGAGCGAGGGTATCAACTTTTCTGATGGGCTGGGAAGGTGTGCTCTGCGTGCATGTTGCATTGCCTTCATGCTGATAGGTTGCGCATATATACGCTTGATCATCTTCGAAGAACGAGAATCTAAATTTGATGTGTGTGTGTGCGTGATGTGCGTGTGTGCATCTGTGTTGTGTCTATGTTGAGTCTGTGTACCTCTGCGCATATGTCTCTCTCTCTTTGTATGTGAGTGTGTATGTGTATGCATGTGTGTTGGGTGGGTGTTGATCAAAATTACACTTCCGCAGCCTGGACCCTTCACCACCGCAATTGCGCAATCGCACACCGATGTCGTCACTCACGTTTGTTTGATGTTTTATTCGTCCACACTTGCCATGTGTCAACTGCGATTCCCCCGTTCTTCGGTGACGCCACAGATGCGTCATTGTGGTGGGAATGCCTTTTCCAAACATTAATTCGCCTGAAATCGCTGAGCGAATGGCATATATCAACTCGCTTTCTGCGCTGAATCGGAAAGGGCCGTCTGTGAGTGCTGTGTCTTTGTGCTTGTGTGCCTATGTCTATGCATATGCCTATGCATATGCCTGCGTCTACGTCACGGTCTGCATCTGAGTGTGTGTATATGTAGGTGTGTCTCCGTCTGTGTGTGTATGTACGTGCCTGTATTTGCCTTGTTTGCGTGTAATTGTGTATGTGTTTATATTTTTGTGCTGATTAATGGCGAAAATGCTGCGAATGTTTACTCCCCGCCCCAACACACACACATACACGCACACGCGTGCGCATTTTCATGCAATCACTGACTCTGTAGGCCGCTGGCGACAAGAGTGCGGGTGACGAATACTACGAGAACCTGTGCATGAAGGCAGTGAACCAATCCATCGGTATGCAAATGCATTGTGTATTCTGTTTTGGCCTTCGTATGCGTGGATTTATCGCCTCATTCCCCTGTCACAGTAAGCAACTATTTCAAACTGCACACAATCACATGAAGTCCTTTCATAACAACCACCCACACTTGGATTGGATTGATGCTGACACATACAATGCTTCATAGGAATGCGATTCAGTTGTGTGCATGTGTGTGTGTGTGTTGTGTGTGTGTATGTGTATGTGTATGCGTGCGTCCGTGCGTGTGTATGTGTGTGTGTGTATGTGTCTGTGTCTGTGTCTGTGTGTGTCTATGTGGACTCACCACCATGCCACTGACCTGCCCTACACCTGCCGGTTAATCGCAACGCAGGGCGGGCCATACGTCACTCGTCCGATTATGCCGTCATCATGCTCCTTGACTCCCGATACAGTCGCCCTGCCATTCGCGCTAAACTCCCCGGATGGATTGGGGGCCGCGTGGAAGCACCCCGTGACTACGGCGCGGTGCATCGCTCTTTGTGCGAGGTGTGTGTGTGTGGTGTCTGTTCGTCTCTCTGTATCTGTCTCCGTACGTGCCTCTGTCTCTGTTATATACTCAATGGACATACGCTTAAGCAGGCACTGAGCACCCGAATCCAACATGCTTCTGTCTGTTTATAAATGCTTCTTATGCTGCGCGCACATACAACTTGTCTGCATTGCCGCTCATTCGTTGCGTCTAATTCGAACGACTGATTCTGTTAACCGCACCATTTTTGCGTGTTTACACATTGTTTGTCTCCAGTTTTTCCGATCGAAGAGGGCGAATCCAGCGACAATCTGATGTGATCCCTCACGTGACCGGTGCATGTGGGGCACACATACACACTCTCTCACAAAATTTATCTATAAAGTGTGTCGAAGCAACCGCCATTCACTCAATTAGAGGCAACAAACAGCTGGAATTTCCACCCAGAATTTTCACTGCAGGTGCAGGGGCCATGGGTCTCCACGCGTAGTAACTTAGTGCGTGTGATTGCTCGACGAGAATAGTGTGGGAGTACTGCACACATCAGTCACGGAGTGCCTTTCCGTTGTAGAAACGGATCGATACGCCGCCGCAACAAATATCGCATTATTTTGTGCGTCGAATGCAATGGAATATAAATATGTAATACGAACACATGGTGACACGTGACAAACGCCATGACGTTAAATAATTATTATAGTGCAGACATACAGCATAACGACGCACTCGATTGTATCGAGGCAAAGCGGCGATAGCATTATGCGCTTCATTGGTTTGTCACGAAACGGAGCCACACGAATGGGGATGCAATCGTTGTCGCGCGGCCTTGCGTTGAGCGATGGGACAAGTCACACACGTTGCACTATTGAGTGCGCCTCTGTCTTCGCTTATCCCTCAGTGTTGGGAAGTATACGCCCACACACACACATACACACCACACAATAGGGCTTGACGATTCGGTGTGTCCAGCTTCAGGACGCATTGCAGCATGAGTGAGGGGATTCATGTGTTGTGCCGGTGTCGGAAGGCCGTAGAGGAGAGATGGCGCCGAAGAGGTTGGAACGGGGGAGGGGGGAGAGCTGCCGTGTGGGTCATACAGTGGCGGTCGCACTGTGCTTGTATCGGAGGCGAAACACCTTCACGGATGGGTGCTGGTACACATCGTGCAGACTGGCGCCGGTTATCTGCAGGGCCATTGCAATGGGTTTGGGAGGTGTTGTGATAGGGGTTGTGTTGTGTTTGTATTGTGTGAGGGTTATAAGTGAATGCGTTTCATGCACTCGTTAGCCAGAGTGCTGAAATGGATCTTCAATGATCGGGTTAATTCGATTGGAGCGTCCCTCTCATAGTCAAAACACATCGTGCTTCACATGCACACACACAAACGACGCACACGCACACACATACACACACACACCTCATCAAAATCAAAGTGTTTCGGCGCTTCCTGCCAAAAGTGTGCCTCTCCGTCCATATCGCGCTTGCAGTAAGCGAGGTAAACAACACACGGTTTGGCGCTGTGCTCGTAACAGATGGATTGGTGGATTGTAGAGATGCAGTTGTTGAGAAGAAATGGCACTGTGCATGCAGCAGAGGTGGATGAGTGTATGCTCAATACAGAGTGTTGTGGATGAAAGGGGTGTGCGCTCTATGTGCGTCAAGGGCCAGCCGTGGTAACACGTGATCAACTGGCATGTGGCTCTTATTATGTGTCGGGATTGTGCATTCCGCTTCAAGGATGTTACTGCAGTCACAATGCGCCTGATCACTTATTTAAAAACACACACACACACGCACACACACAAGGCAACCCACCAGTTGCTAGTGACGGCCACGAGGGTCTCGATGAGTGCGGGGACGCTCTCGCCGGCGTACAGCACATCAGCCGCAATAATGCAGTCGAATTGACCGCGACAAAATGGAGCCATGTTCTCCCCCCTTTTCAAAATGAGCAATCGCACACACAAAAATGAGCGTGTGAGGAGAGCATTTTGTGTGGGAGGTGGTTGATGCTAGTGCTTTGTGTGTGATTGGTTCATGGCGGCGAATTATATGAAATAAAAGGACGTGCACACAGCACACTATTGGAGTGATGCGTGTGCATGTGAGTGAGTGTGTGCGTGTGTGTGCGCTACACATGTATGTGCGCTTGTGTGCATATGTGCATTGGGATGCATATGGAGAGTAGAACAGTTGCATCACCCACCACTTCAAAAGTGTTACTGTTGTTCGCGAGGCATACGCTGGCACATTCCGCTTCACGTTTTCGGTTATCAAAGGCAAAAGCTGTTGTTGATCGGTCAAAGTCACTTGGGCGCCTGGAAGGGGAGGGTGCGCCCAGCAGACAGACAGACAGACAGACGGAGATGGAGAGAGACACGTAGGATTCAAGTCAGTGTCTATCATACATTTTATATATACATATATGTATGCACAATATATTAAAGCGAATTGATCACTTCAAACAGTGTGTGCAGTAAACACATATTTGCAGCCAACCTAACAGTGCAACCACAATACCGACAAGGCCTGTCCCAGAGCCAAGTTCAAGCACTCTCTTCGCTGCCCACGAGCCCCGAGGAAACAAACTGCAAATATGTGCCACGTGATCGGTGTGTGTTCGTATTAGATGAACGCAGCCCCATTGCGTCCCTATCAAGAATGAAGCTGGGGGAGAAACTTGCACACACATGTGAACGTCGTAGACTCTGGCTAAAGTGCAAAGTGAGACGATCCGTGTCAATGCGTGATGAAAGACATTGAGCACGAACGTGCGCATGAAAATGTAACATAAAATAGATGCAATTGCCTTTCGTTGTCGAAGAACTTCGACATGACAAGGGCAGAGTCCCACACAGTGGATCCATAGTGGATGGGAAGTTGTCTAAGAGTGATTGTCTTTCCCGCTGCCTCGAACGTGAACGGCTTCACAAAGCGCTCGTGGTAATCCCACTGCGATTCAGAGTGTAAACGCAAAGGAATAAGTGCAAACGAGTGAAATGGTGTCATGAAATCGATCAGAAAACAAGACCACGCACATACGCACATACACACACACACACACACAACACTTAATCACTCACTGCACACACACACACACACACACACACACACACACACACACACACACAAACACATACACATACACACACTCGCACACGCGCACACAACACTCAATCACTCACTGCGCACACACACACACACACGCACACGCGCACACATAACACTCATTCACTCACTGCACACACACACACACACATCCCTCAAGCAGCGGGAGCACCAGTTTCGAATCGCACCTGTCCTGTGGCTTCTCGCATCCAAAACGCAGGTTCTGCGTCTGTTCCTGATGCGGCGGAAGTGTCATCGACAGGTTGCTCCATCGCACAACCGAATATATTCCACACAAAGAAATCCCTTCGTTTTGAGTGTTGCCGCCGCCGAGTACAAACATATGCTAGGTGGAGCAATGCATTACCAGAACAGAAGACTTTCCCAAAGTCACTGGAGGAAATGAATGTGATTTATGAGCACAAAGCAACACGGCCGGGCTCCATCTGAGCAAGAGACGGCATTCAGTATCGGGCTCATCGGTCAGTGCGCCCGCAGCGGGCCGGGGGCCGGGGATTAGTGGAAACAACTGACTCGGCTGCCGAGGCACCGGACTGCAGTCACGAGCGGGCGGCCGGCGGGCGGATGATACTCAGTGACACGACCGATGTCCAGGTATAATGACTGACATTCTGAGTCTGAACCAGTACTGAAGGCTTTAGTCCTATAGTCTACTGATCGTGCGTTCAATTATCACTGGTCTGTGATTCCAAGCTGCTCAGTGACCGGCCTGTCCGGCGGCGTCGGCTACAGTGAGTAAATGATCTCTTGCTTGCTGCACACAGTAAGGGCAATCACTAAGTTAGGACTCCGGCGTTCCATAGGCAGGTGGCACGGTTGCCGTGGTAATCAGGAAGGAAGGATCACTCAATGCAGCATTGGCGGCGTGCTGTCCCTGCAGCGGACAGTATCCAGTTTACAGTAGTTCCGGCGTCGGCTTCCCCAATATAATCAGAGTGCGTGCTCCAGTCCGCACATGCCACGGCAGCCGACGCCGACTGACTATTGTGCCGACTGTAATGACCAGACGGGTGACCCGATGTGGCTGCGTTCAATTGGGGGACCGGGCTGACATACATCATTGAGCATTAGTATGCATTGCCCCGTCACTGTCAGTTCTGTGGGCTTAATACGTCCCCGCGGGCAGTCAGAGGCTGCGAGTATCAGTCATGGCATGCCGGTCCCATGCTCCGCGCATGACAGAGGGGGGTTTCTTCTTTTTCCTCCATTGTGTTTTCCTTACTGTAGAAATGCTGCTGCAAAAGATTGTGCATTATATTCCACCGTGTATTTCAACACGGCACTGCCTGGCCTTCCGCTGAACACATGACTGCATTTGGCCAACTGAAGTCACAGCAACCGCCCTGTGAGCTACCTCGGCCGCGCCGGACTGTCCGGGACACAAGTCGGCCTGATTGCGCAATGGACCAATGTGTCGGCAATGCACGATGCACTGAAGTAAAACTGTTGACTGAGATTTAGATCAGTCACTGCCGTCGGATGAATAGACACGTTTCGTACTGGCGCTGTGTTATTATAGTACTAACAGGAACGCCTGTCGAGAAATTTGTCAGCCGGCATGGGGCCGAGGGGGGGGGGGGGGGGGGGGTCGCCCGAGGCATTAGAGGACGTGCTATCAGATGCAGTCGCGCGTACCCAACGCTGGGTATCATGTCGCCGGACTGCCGCAACTATTGTGCTTATTGCCGAGAGTAGTACAAGAAGCTAACTTTTATTGCCGACGATGTGGCAGATGTGGTGGCCTGAACTAGGCTTTTGTCACGAGTCCAACCCTTCCGTCAGCGCAGCGCACTCTTTATTGCTCAGAAAGAGCGCCGGCACGTGCATGCGAGAGTCCAACTAACGGTCTGATTGGCCTTCTGAGCCATGCTCAACGACTTCTAATCAACTAACTACCTGCAGTGTATTGTACCCAAACACAACTTTTTCGGCTCACTGCTCGGTGGCCGGCTGCCGGGTGATTCCCCTCCCCCCCCCCCCCTCCCATTACTCTCTGAGTTGGTATCAGTGGCCGCAATGCAAATGCAAATGCAACTGCGCCAATGCGGGGCCGGTGACACAACTGATTGATCGCGTGGGGTCGGCCGGTGGTTTTCCTTGTATTGCGGATTATAGGGCAGAGGTCGGTCGGTCGGGGGCAGTCCCGAGGATGCACGCCGTGTGGTGCCGAACGACAGTACAAGCAATAATATATATTAATATATTTACATTTTATTTATATTTGTTTGTGTTTATGTTCATGATTTGCAATACTAAATTATATGCCTGTCAGTGCATTGACGTCAGATCATGTTGCCGTTGGGAGAACACTGATCAGTGGCGGGGAATTTCCCGTTCTATTTTAAAATGCTTGTCTCCGATTGGTCCGCGGTCCCCGCCAATGTTCCCCGCCACCCTCAATGGGTCCATATTTCACACACGGCGCGTCAAACGAGATGCATCGCGTGGCGCCCCCGGGTTTTATTTAAAAAACCAGACACAAGACACGGAAGACAAGAGAACCGCGCATATTGGCAAATCTGTTTTATATTGAAAAGTATTGGGAGGTGGCACCACAGGGGGGGAACTAAGGAGGGGATCAGGAAAAACCGCCGGCAAAAGAGAGCACTCCTGCCTGCCTGTGCGATCTGAAGTGTGAGCAACTCACACTGTTGCCAGGAGGGAGCCGGGGGCGGCGGCTGAAAGCCGTGGACTGAGTGGCCGTGGACGGATGTACACACACACACTGCTGCACACATGCGTGCGCAGTGCATCACCCGCACTGTTGTGCCGAAAGGTAGGCCGAATGGGCAGACAAGCACAGGATATTAATCCGCACACATCAGTGTGATTCAAGTAACACGGCGGTGTACTCTCGGCGGCAATCGAGTGTTGTGGCATACACAGAGAGGGCGGCAAGAAAAAGGCGCTCAAGAGGAACTTGATGCACAATAAGCAATACTGCATTACACACTCAAGCTTTACCGCCCTTACCGTACCCGCGAAGCCAAGCGAGGTCACAGAACACATTTTGCACAGTATAATCTCTCTCGACTGGAAAGACCGCCTGCTGATCGGCGCCGTCAATCCGAGGCGAGAATATGTCCATCACAAATGTCTCCGTCTTCAGCACGGCGGACGCATCCACGGACGGCGTGTTCAACGATGGCGTTCCCGAGGGCGACGAGAACCGCAAGTCGTCGATAGAGCGAGCCCTCCTCCGCGCCAAGATCGGGCTATTTGGCGTCCTTTTCGTCATGTCCAAGGAGACAGTGCAGAATCCGACGACCGTTCTGTTTGATATGCTGGTGGACTTTCTCCAAGTGCTCTCCTTCCCCTTTGCATCTGTCTTCCCGTGGAACCCGGCGTGGACGGATTGGCTGTCCACCGCCACGCGCATCACCCGCTTCCACTGGTACCTCGAAATCAGC
>CALSCR010000644.1:0-23842 GCA_943704495.1 Pigoraptor chileana
GGGGGGGGAGGGAGATGGAGGATTGGAGTAAACGACCAGGATTGCGTGTGTACGTACGTGCATGTGCCTGTGGCATGATGCAGTATTGTATGTACGTATGTGTACATGCGCGTGTGTTTGTATGTACATACAAATCGCGTGTTCATATTTGTGCCAACTCACCAACTGGATCAAGCGCCACTGTTCGCTTCTTTTCGTGGTACAGATACCTGCTCACGGCACAATGTCACATGAACGTTGAGACACAAATACACGCGCATACAAGAGAGGGGCATACACAATCAAAACACAGCCTTTAAATTCAACAAAAAGAAACAAAGAAGACCTCACTCGGAAGTTCAGTGCGAGGCATTGACACATGTCACGTGCTGATGCGGATGGATGGTGTTCATGACACCTGACCGAGCCAGCAAAGAAGGCATACACGGTTTTTTTCTCCCTTTTAAAAAAAAAAGGTTGTTCTCTTCTTCTTTGTTCTTGCTGTTGTGCTTCCGCTGTTATTATTACAACTTGCCTTGCACACGCACGCATGAGGGGTGTCTTAAGTGCGGCCATCACAGAGGGGGATTCCTTGTGCCAATGAGCCCCAAGTGCATCCTGCGCCGCACAGAAAGAGATACGCAAGCAGAATGTGCTGTTAATTCACGTGCACATAAACAGACGTCTTTGCATTTGTCCCGTCCGAACTTATGTGCGTGAAATAAACACGAGAGAGCGGCTGAAATGTAAGTTTAGAATGACGGTATCAATTGTTTGTTGAGAAGCCGTGGCTGTTGGCCACGCAACAACAACCACAGATACCATAAGGATGTTCAAGATGCATGACGGAATAAACATAAAAGAGGCACACATACAGTTACGTACACACACATCAACATCAACACACACACGCGCACACACACACACACACACAACACTCCAAGCCACCTTGAAAACAGTCATGACATCATCTCCATGGCGATGAGTTGCGGAAAGAAGTGCCGCCGCTTCTTGCGGAGTGAAGAATTCTGATCAACGCACGGGGGGCAAGTTGGAGGCGATCAGTCGCGTCATATCAGTGCAGGAACATAGCCCCCGTGCGACAACGAACAGAAAAGCTTGCCAAACTCAATCCAAAAGCAGTTCAAGATATAATACTCACACGCGTGTTACACACATTGTCATAACACTCTTACACACCTTCCGCTGACCACCGTTGAAGCCTCACATCAAACCACGATCGGAATCCGGGAATCGGAGAAAGAGTGCAAAATGTCTCCATCGCCGGAAATTCAGCCTTGAGCAGTTTTACGACGCGCTTGATGAGAAAGTTGCCGAGTTCGACACCGGCCAAGCCTATAGTAATTCTCACACAGCGCGAGAAAGGAAATGGAATGCGCCAAAACGCACGAACAATTAGTGTGCAATAGGGAATGAAAGTGGAGATGGAAGAGGTGTATAAAGAGATTAAGACTACTGGCAGTGCACATAACACAACAGTAACGTACAATTCGAAGTGTCAATCCATCATTGACTTACCCTTTTGAGTCGCCGAAATTGAATAAAAGATGGCCGTTGACACATTGCTTGGAAGGCCGCCCTCGGACACATCAATCACGCCCTGCTCACGTAACATGGCGCAACGGCATTCGTTCGAATGGCTGTGGTATTGAGGTTGCAACACTGCGTCCTGAAGTAGCATGCACACACGCACACATATACACAAACACATTATACACACGCACACATATACACACGCACACATATACACACCTGTATGCTCGTGGCAATCTTCGACGTGAGCGCAACGTGCAGGACAACGAGGGGCTCATCGGGCATTGACCTGTGAAAGAAGGCGAAACAGCGGCGGGCGGGCCCCAGTCGTCGCTTCAAATCATCCCATCCTCCCATCGGATGCACGGCCTCGTAATGCATGATCTGCACCGCATTAAAAAAATTAACGTCATATTTAAAATGTATACATTGTTTCAACTGTTTGTCAACCACATCACACAAACACTGGCGTATCCATCCACATGCATTTATATATCCAGCACACGAAACTAAATCGCATTTGGGACAAATAAGGAGAGGGATGTACTTTGTGGCCACACTTCAGTCAAGCTGTTCAGCATGAGGAAGTAATGCGACGCACGTAGCCATAAACGGCTTTTCGCGTTCAGACTCACCTTTTCGAGCACCGATGCAGGGGACTCCCATGTAATTGGCTGCACCTCGAGGTAACCGACTGCAAACCAGGACGCGAGTACACCCCGCATTTCGTCCGACAGAGTGCGGAGGTAGGCATGGTGCTGTCCCGCTGTCGCATGCTCCTCTGACAAAAGAGACTGCACATTGGGCGAGGAATTGTGGACGTTAAATAGTGTGACAGCAAAAACACGTGCGATGTATGTGAAGAAGAAACATTGTTGATGACAGCAATCTAGGAACAAAGAAGAACAGAAGCGCACAAACAGAGACTGGTTTGAACTGATTAACCTCCACAACAGGTACCAAAGGTGACAGAAATATAAGCAAACGGATTGGTCGTTCTCTTTGTGTACACACAGACACGCAGATACACACGGAAGCACGCAGACACACCAGCAAATCCGCACGCATGTTAATCAGCGCCTTGAGTCCATTTGGTTGGGTTGCAATGTGCCCAAATAATATATTGTACATTGGAACAGTTGCAGAACGAAGTCGCTCCTCAGCACGCGCAATTGTCACATCGCCTCTTCCCTGTGCACATACACACACACGCACGCACCACAGATAAACACATACCATACACAAACACACGCACACACACGCACACACAGATCATCACATAAGCAACGAACACGTGTGAGATGAGCGGAGTTGGGAATCCCGCTGATAATTAGAGAAGTTACGATGCGCTCTCCTAACCATCATCCCATCATCAGAGTTTGACACACATGATGCAACATGAATTCAGTCACAGTCGGAAGGATACAAAAAGTACATTGCTTCAATGCATCACTCCTTGAGGCCATTCCTCCCCCCCCCCTCCCCTCCCCTATCCTCCCTCTCCCATATACGCATACGCAGAACGGTTTACACAGTTCACACACACACACACACACCACATGCGCATATACATATCACCACACACAGTCACTCACACTCTATCACATACACACATATATACATACATACACACCTCCGCCGCCTTCAAAGAGTCGACAGCAGCCATCAGATCTTCCCGATCGACGCCAAAATCAGAGGCGACGATCTTGAAGAATTCCAGTTTTTCATGCTTTGCGGTTGCATGTTTTCGGTTATTTGTTTTCGGTTATTGTTTTTGAGAAGTATAAGTAGGTTGTGCAAGCTTATCAATGGTCGAGGAAGTTAAGGGACATAGACACACAATTACGAACGTAAAGAAAAGGCGCAAATGTGCACCACGAGCAAGTTCAACGACAATATGAATGATACAAGCTGCCCAAGGCATACAATCACACCGCCACTTCTTATGGCAATTGTTATTTCGCTTACCCGTGATAGAGAAGAGTAGAAGCTCGCCACACTTTTGGCAATGATCTGCATTTGTCGGTACGTGCGTTTGTTGCTTTAATGCCAAGGTAAGCGAATAACATGCACGCATCCTGACGGACACCACACACATAACACATACACAACAACACACACAACACTGATACACAACATATGCACAACAACACACAAAACTATGATACACAACATATACACAGCAACACACAATCTATGATACACAAAACACATATGCACACATCTTAAACCTGCCGCACATACCCTGTGGCTGGTTGAACATCATCTCAAGGACCGAGCACCAATCACAAACATGCACGCATGCATACACAATGTATGAATACAAAGACACGCGCATGGGCACATGCATACACGCAATACCCTAATGCATACCTCAGGCATAAGATCCTCGCCCTCTTTCGTCCTGTTTGTCCGCAAGCTCACTCGCAACAGCCGGCGCACAAGCTCATCGCCCGTTTTCCCACTGCTGTCCATCTCGATATTCGGCTGGCGTGCCGTGCCCACAGTTGCGTCTCTCACAGCAGCAGTCACGCGACTCCAGTACGTGCTAAGGATATCACTCCGCCGCTAAACATGTTCCAGGGGGAGGCATTTATACTAATGTGTTACACTAATGTGTTACACTGACGGGTCATACTAATGAGTCCTCTCGTGTATTCTATCTCAATTATAGAGTGTGGAGTCCATGGGCACAGCGCCCAAGACACGGAGTTGAATCCTACATCGCATTGATAGGGCATCGGAGAGAACTGCTATTTTATACTGTGGCATGGAAGAACAAAGCTCTCACCGTTGTTTGAGTCGACATCAGTCGCTTTGCAATTCCACCAGAAACCTGAAAGATGTGCGTTTGCAATGAAAATCAGTCGCAACTCGGCCAACTAAAAGAGAGTCCTTCGTCAGGTCATACGAGTGCATGCTCCACTCACCGCCGGCGGCACTCGAAAAACGACAGGTGCGATGCGAGTGGCAACCAAAGCAAGCTTCGATGGCATGCGGAAGGCCGCCATGATCGCAGGCATCATTTCATCCCCATGAAATGAAGAGGTCCAATAAGCTAAGGTACTACTCAATGGTGAAATAGTGTGTGCGGCGGAATAAAACACACACGTGAGACAGAAACCGTCACTGCCACTGACAGTAACAATAATCGGAAAGATGACGGAAATCTGGGGTTTACGATCGGAATAATCAGTCCGGACAACACGGCCCTAACTCACTGATCTGCAACTTATGTGCACAAAGCATTCATTGTCACGTTTTTAAGTTTAAGTTGCACACACGACCTCTTCTTACTTTTACGCCAACAAAAAAAAACAAGCAGAATCTTAAAAGAGCAAGCATGGATGCAATTTCGAGTGGCTTCAATACGGGGGCAATCCTCATCCCGGTGCTTGCGTGTGCCACTGCGCACTGGTTTGCAGGGGGGCTGTGGTTCTCGCCCGTAATGGTCGCCGCCCCATACACCCGCCTCGTCCTCGCATCTCGAGGAGTCTCTCGTAATAATGGAAAGCTTGAGATGGAGGCATCCATGATGCTTGTGAGTGTTATTGCGTCCATCTGCCAGGCTTCGTCCCTGTTCTTTCTTTTTCGCACGCTCGGAGTGACAAATGTTGAGGAAGCGGCGAAGGCAAGTGGTTTTGATAATGTTCAATGTTTAACCCGATTTCAAACGTACCGCTTCTGCCGTTTGATTGGCGCCACTTTTAATGTTTCAATGTTTCCTTCTTCTCGTTGTGTTAGATGTTTGTTATTACTAGGCTGTTTAGTCTGCTCAAGATCACTGCCCATCCTAATCTGTCACCGTACTCTGTCTGTGTTACAAATCCCTCCCGGATAACTTGCAGGCTGTCATCTTTCTGTGGCTTGGTTTCGTCGTGGCCTCATCTGCTCCTGATTATGCTTTCAAGAAACACTCTTTAGGGCTCTTTGCCATTCACATCGGCCATCTTCTCTTTGCGCTCCTTGCAAGCGCATTTGTTTATCTGCTCTTTTGAATACTGTCAATGATGCCACGTGATATCAATGCACATATGAAATTTCGTTGTTATTGAAAACCAGTGATCATTCCATTCATTTTGTTCGGTTTGTTTTACTTTGTTCAGTGACTGCCGAGTCCTGCAGCCGAACCACAACATCCGGCTATGCATTTGAATTTACCCCATCATGCAAAATGATCCCTGCTTTTCAACCGCAAGCATGTAATCCCGAGCAACTGCTCAGTCTCACTCAATCAACAGACTGCAGTGCCGCTGCCCAACTCTGCCGACCCGGTAGGCGCTAGTGGCCGACAACGAGTCACACCGAGGCATTGACTTAGTTCCACGGGGTATCCTCTGCATTCAAACCTCAATCGTAAGGAGCGTCAAATAACTTTGAATATCCTCATAAACCTTTGTCAAGGGTACATATCTCCCTGTTGATCCCATACCAGACTACACATCCAATAATACACGATGAGTAGTAACGCCAAACCAACCAGTAACAATCGACGAAGTGTCAACGTGTCTGGTAAAGGGGAGTACAGGCAAGCCCTCGCCTCCTCGGACGTTTAATTTACATTTGTGGGAGATTTGTTGGATATAATCCCAGTTTCTTCAATTTAAACTGACGGCAGGGACCCCCCCAACGCCCCATACTCATAAGTCGCTGGTGACATCACGGAAGCACTACTGGCCGCATCGTCCTCCCATGTGCCGTGTGTGTGTGAATTGGACACGTAGACATCCAGAGATTATCCGACAACCTTCATGTACAACATTCACTCGCACTGCGTTGTAGAGAAAGAAAAGGAGATTGATCAATAACACTACACTGATGTCGCCAGAATCATTCTCCTTTTGATACTTATTTTTAATTTTTGAGTCTGCATTTCCGGCGATCTTGTCAGTTCACTTGTTGGTCAATACGTGCGCCAGCTCACTCATTACCATGCGGTGACAGAGTGTTGTTCGCCCTCCAGCTTCAAAGCGTCAAAAGTATATGTTCGAAAGATCCGACACGCTCGAAACAATTTGCGGTTTTGTGTGTTTTTGAGAGAAAATGGCTGGCGATGCGCGTCCACTTCGCGCCAGCATTGTCCAGGCGGTCGATGTTCTGAGGCAGACCAAGGTGAGCGATTAATCCTACTAGGTGCATGATGGATCATAAGTTGTATCATTGAATTGGTAGGTCATGTACTGCACCAGTTGGTGATCTTTGATTCCAAGTTTGTATCAGAATACCATGTTCGATAAACTGAAGGTGCATTTGTTGATTGTGTTTTTCGCATGTGTATTTTTCTGCAGGATGAGGCTGCTGCTTCGCTTCTGTCGCGACTTTCATCGCCGCTTCGTCCGCTTGATTCTGATGTCTGGCAATTCATCGACTCTATTCTCTTGGACTCGGACCGTAGTCGGAAGGCCAGGTGCGTCTTTTAATCCGAGAATGTGTTTCACTTTGAGTGTGTTTTTGATGTCACCTCCCTCTGCCTTGGGAATGTATAACTATTCAGACACATAGCTCACTATTTACACAACTAGTTGGTCTTTGTTTTTTGTAAGGTCCATCGAAGATGTGGTTCCCAAAAACGACCAACCAACCGCACGTCGCTAAACATATGTATGTTTCGTCCTTCTCATCTCAGTCCCGACGTGCCATCCAGTGACCTGGATATTCTCTCTGCGACGCTTGCTGCATCCTTGTCGAGCCTTACCCACGTGATACCCGAGGATGTGCGGCTGGCTGTGTGCGCAAAAGCAGAGACGTCCGCTGTTGCTCTCCTTTGCAAAGCATTCCGCTACGGACCTACGACGACCGGGGCTGGCGGTCGCAGCCACGCATCGGGGAGTGCATCATCTTCATCTTCTGCCTCGACGAATTCAACCGCACACGCTCACACGCAGGCACACGCACACGCACATGGAAACGCAAATGTACATGCACATGGTCATTTGTCCAATGAATCGACTGTGGCAGGGCGCTCGTCTATACCAGCGGCGCCAGGCTCCCCGGTGCCGTTTACGTACCAGTGCCACGTGGAGTGGTTGCGGGGAATAGAAACGGCGGCGCGGTTGGCGATGCAACGAAAGTTTCCTGGGTACGAGGCCGAGGGCTGCCGCGCACTGTACACGCGCCCGCCGGTCGTCTATGTGTGGTGAGTGATCCTGTCATGGTGCTTTAATAGTGCTGTTAAGAATGATATTTCTCATTGTTGTTTGTTTATTATTTTTATAATGTTGTTGTTGAGACGTAACCCGTTTTGCAGATTTATCATTGTCGTGTGCATAATATGCAATATGAGGATCTGCCATGTTTGTTGACATTTTGTGATTCTCGCTGCTCTTGGTTTGCTTCATTGCAGCACGGAGCCCACTCGTCGTGAAGTTGAGCGATGGGAGGAGGTGAGGCTGGCCCTCTCTCTCCCCACTGGATCGCTTCGCTTTGGTGAGTAAGTGAACATGTCATTCAGACTTCTTAAAAAAATGTGTTCGTTGCATCTCTAATTTGTATGACTGATCACGCTGCTGCGTCTTCTATCAGTAGGCTGTGCATATTATTTATTCTGTTTCAATTGGATTTTGATGTGACACCCCAAAACATTGTTTGTTGTTACATTTGCGTTTCTCATAGCATCTCTGCTGCAAATTTCCCGCTGACAATTTCTTTCTCCCGATTGCGTCATCCACTCGACATACGCAAAACCACACATCTCAGTTGCACCGCGGCCAAACCAGTCGCTTGACTTTGCCGCACTCGAAGCCACTGTGCACGAGGACGGCGCCAACGGCTGCTCTCCACTATTTGTTGCCCTCTCCGTCGACTACTGCGCACCCGCAGACATTGCCGCCGCCACTCGTCTAAAGACACTGTGTGACAAGCACACAATGTGGTTGCATGCATTTGGTAATGGTCTTGCGGCGTTCTCTGTGGGACAGACGACGCCTGTTCTCGAGGCCGTCGCGGCATCCGCTGATGGCATTGTGGCAGATCCGTCCGGGTGGTTGGGTCTTCCCGGCGTGCCGTATGTTACGCTTCTCAGGGAGCCAGCACACCCGTCACTGCGGCGTATGCTTCGATTGGGTGCGCGCATCGACTGTGCACTGCATTTGGGCGCCGTTGTATCGCTTGTGGAATGCCTGAAAAGGCTAGGCAAGGACGGTGCCTGCGATCGTGTGAAGGCCACTTTCTCTCTCTCTCGAAAGTTTGGCGAGCGGATTGCGGGCATGTCATCTGTTCGGCAAATTGACGCATCGAATGCTCAACACTCTGTGTTGTTCACGTACGATAGTGGTGTGCGACAAGGCGCATTTGCGTCGGCGTCTTCGGCGTCTGTGGTTGACGGCGACGACTCGATGGGATCGCACACGACAGCCGAGCTGTTTTGCGCATCGGCCAACGCCAGCATTCTTCAGGCACTCAGTGGGGCCGCTCACATTGTGGGAATTGAGCCGTTTGGCGCCGACGGCCTTCCCTGTCTCAAATTCGATCCGTTTGTGCGAGGGGGTACTTTGGGCGCGTCGGGAGAGGGCTGGTCAAACCTGGAAAAGTGTCTGGACGCCATAGACGAGAGGGCCAATGCCATTGCCGCCGCCGTGCGCTGTCGTCCGTCGTTTGCGGAAAGTGTGGCGGTATCCGACTCTCTGCACCTTGCCCACGTAGATCTGAGGCATGGCGTCAGCGCACGTGACATCGGCTCGTCCTCCACTGCGCGTCAGTCGGATGACGATGATCACGTGCGGCAGTTTCCGTTCGACAGCGACGGTCCCGTGATTGCCCCGGCGTCCTCAGACTCCTCGCACAGGGGGGCGTATCCGGCGTCAACACTTTCGTCACCAACAGTATCGGCGGCGTCACTCGTCGCACCTCACTCTTCGTCTCGCCCCTCGTGGCTTGCGGACACCGTGTGTGCGTCCGCGTCTCCCTCATCGCTGGCTGCAAAAGTGGGGCTGGGGGCGGTGCGCTATGTGCCTCCATTTCTGTCGGAAGCAATGCTCACTGGGGAGGTCCTTGTGAGCCTGGAGGAGATGAACGGCGCCCTCGCAGACAGGCTATCTGAGCTGTCGTCTGTGTACACGCGGGGGAAGGACGCTGACGGGCGCGTGTGCGTTGTCGTTGGCGTCGTGGACTCTGCACTGAGAGAGGAGCATGCCGGAGAGCTTGTGGCGCTCATTGCTGAGACGGCGACGGCACTGGAGAGGTCGACGCACTTTATTGATGACGTGTCGGTGATCATACAGCAGGTTATTCAGAAGGCAGAGGACGATATTCGACGGGAGACAGAGCACAAGCAGCAAGAAGAGGTGAGATGGGATTGCTGGCAACAACACTGCAGGAACTGTTCAGAATTGAGGCTGCCTGCTACTTCTGTCAAGAGTTTGTTGCACATTATCTATGTTCTATTTCTGAAGCACGTGCCTCCACAACTAACCATGTTGCGCGCGTTGTTTGTATGTATTGGCGATTTGTTTGTGGTGGGCTTTGTTTTGTGTGTCTTCAGGGATTCATCCGACAGCTGCCCGTTGTGGGATCCATGCTCAACTGGTGGTCTCCCCCTCCGAAATTCACCGAACTCAGTGGACGCAGCTTTTCTCTTACCTCGGGTATGTATCATGGTCCATTGTGCTTTTTAGTGAGTGTTTTTTGATTGAGTGAATTTGCAGCTAATGGCATGTACAGCCGTAGGATTGTTAAAGCTGAAACGACGTAGCATTGCTGACTGCATTTATATTGTTTGTATGCTGGTAATCTCCATTGTGCATCTGCACATCTTCAGGAGTTCTTGAGAGCACCGAAGCCGTGATCAAACGCCCTGCCAAACATGCTGCTGCGTCGGCGGCCCCGCTCCTCAGCGACATTGCGGATGAGGAATCTGACGAAAATCAGCGCCGCACTTTACATTAACACTGCACCACTAAGTGCAGGAGGTGATTATTGTGTAAATCGGTAAAGCTAATCAAGAACCAATGTGGGATGAATTCGTTGTTGACGAAATCTCAGTCGTGTGGTTGGGGTTTTTGGGGCCGGCGCGGAGTGTGCGTGTCAGCCGAGAGGGTTTGCATTTGCGTTGGATCTCATTTTTAATTGTTTGTGTGTAAGCTATACAGGCCGACTGGCTCGTGTTTTGTGTACCCGCACACCAAACTAAACTATTTTCCGCGTGTGGCGGTGCGATCCAGCGGTGGATATTTTATTGATGTGCCCTGAGGGCCTATCGTGACAAGAAGTGTTAGGTCGCCTGATACTCACAGCATTTTTTCATGTGCGCTTTGTTGTATTAATAGAACTAAGAGGAAGAGTTGAGTGTTTGCGCCTTGATCGATGCATGTCCCAGATTCTATTCTACTTGCAATTTATTGGAGGAATGAACAAATACATATTCTACGCAAGTCGAGCGGAACAATAAAAGCCGGCAGTCAGGACAAGTGAATTTTTGCGGCGTGGGAACTTTCTATTGTACTCTCTCACACCCGCGGAAAATGTTAAATAATGAATGATCAGCATCAGATGAGCTGCGAAAAGGTGAATGGAGGCTAAAACATTTCGCGATTCGCACCTGTGGGAGTTAAATGAAAATCGGGCAGCAAAAATCTATTTTAGGAACTTTTTATTCTCCGCCCAAAAGATGAACTTCAAAATTTTATTAGCTAAAATCACTACCGACTTCAGTTCAATAACTGAGACGCACGGCACAGCCGAGTTTGAGTGAGTATGAATACTCTACACTCATGGTTTGCACCGACAATCGGGCAACCACACGCAGGGCATTGCAGAAAACCCTGTATCATGACAACAAAGGACTCATCTCAAGGCCGGCACCCGCTCCGCCTGATAAAGAAGTCGACACGGCTACAACTTGTACTGGCCTGCCCGGGATATTGCCCGGCGGCGAGTAAGTCCCCTTGGTATTGCCTGATTGCGGCAGGCCATGCCACCGGTGTGCGTTCTTCAGATACGCAGCCACACCCGCGTCGCAGTCGCCGACTTCAGATGGCACACTGGCTCCAGACCTCTATTCCCGGCTGACCATTGACACAGTCCGTGGATCACCTCAGACAAGTATGGTCAGGGCGGCCGCTCAAGACATCAGATTAATACAATCAGAGCACAGCTTTGAACTTTGGTTACTAAACGTGAGATCGACATAGTGATGCCCTATCAGTCAGTCACGACTGGACAGGCGGCGGACGGCATACTGACTCTTCTGAGACTTGACACCTGAAGCACTCAGGGCCACGCGCAGTCACATTTGTTTCCATGCACCCCACGCCCACGCCGGCGGCATTCGAAATCGACTTGCTTCTGCCAATGGGACAACGGCAAGCTGCAAAGATGCGAAATCAGCGTGCTGCAGCAAAGTGCACCGGACGAGTCCTCCAGGGTTTTGAGAGTCCTTTCGGAGAGCGGTGTAAAACATCGCCGACAAGCAGGGCGCAAGATGAATCTTGGGGGCACAGGTCAACAATGCGCGGGCGTCGAGTCCCACGCAGCGGCACGCGCTTCAGCAGTCGTGTTAATCTTGGCAATCCTATCAACAGGTCGGTCACTTCACAGTTTTTATAATTGCCAGTCCTTATAGCTATTACACGCGATGGCGTCAGTACCGCCGTTATGGACTCACTGCCCGTTGGCCAGTCACTGAGAGCGGTGCATTCTCCAGAATGATGCGCTCATCATGTCTCGGTTCAGAATGTTTTTTCTGACCCATTCGACGAATGGCGCCCGTTCACACACTCATAGAACCTCCTCAGAATGCAACCAAGTGCTGCATTTAGATATATGTCACGGACCAATTGAGTTACGTGTTTATTTTTTGAGAATGAGGGTTCAAATTTAGTCCCCCGCGACTGCACGGACACCGCGGAGTCAGATCTGACTCACCGGCCGGTCAAAGACTGGCATGGCTGGCCAGTATGTTGTCTAAATGAGAGTTCCAGCACTGAATTATTGCGCACTGCTTGCAGGAATATTCGGGACTGCAAGAGCACAGACGGGCGTTGTCTGTAGCGGCGATAAAACCGTTTCCTCCACCGCGGAAATTGCCGCACTCAAGGATTGCACAGTGATAGACGGCCGTCTGATCATAACCGGAGGAGCTTTGGTAAACACTTCATCGGCGGATTTTGCTAGTCTGAAACGGATTACACGCGCCCTCCAAATTCTGAACAATCCCGTGCTCACCAAGATCGACGGCTTCGGCGCCCTTGAAAGCATCGGCGACGATCTGCGGACGACGACGAGGCGAGCAAAGTACGTCAATGGAAACGAAATAGAACTTTGCAATCTGCAAGTCTACTACTACTTCGAAGTCGGTGACAAGGCGCGCACAGGCCCTCGCCTGTACATCGCGAGTAACCCTGCACTCACCGACATCGTCGGTTTCAACAAGCTTGCGTACATTGGTGGCGGACCCATGCGCATCACCAACAACCCGATCCTTGCCCGCATCTCCGGCCTCCAGTCGCTCGCCACCATCGAATGCATTGGCACAAATCAAATGGGCTCTAAGATTATGCGAAACGACAGCCTCGCCACCCTGGACGGACTCGCTTCCCTTCAGACGCTCACAATGTCACTCGAAATTCGGTTCAACCCCCTCCTCCGCAACCTCGACGGTCTCCGCAACGTTCAGGGAGTGGCGTCGACGCCGGAAGCAAATAATGCAGTTGATTGCGGCCCCCATGGATGCTACAAGGGTTTCTACGTGACGGACAATGACAAGCTCGCCAACATCACGGGCCTGCGCTCACTACAGACCGTATACGGCCCCCTAACCATTCAGCGCAACTCGGCTCTATGTGTCGAGACTGGGTTGGCAGCAAATTTCACGCTCCGTGGCATAGCAGTTTCGTTGACGGACAATGCATCGCCGTCTGTGTGCGCCACTCGGACGAGTATCACGTGCGACCCAACGTGCTCGACCTGCACGGGCTCGTCACCAACTGAGTGTGTTTCGTGCAATGGATCCGGTGATAATGTGCTCGACGGTGGCCGCTGCGTGCCGGTATGCCAGGCCCTCCGCAACTGTCCCGTTACATCCTCTTCTGCTGCCCTGCCGTCAGTCGCCACTCAATCGGCGATTGCACCTGCTGTTACCCAAACTCCGTTGGCGCCATCCTCCACGCAGCCACCATCGTGTGTTGCATCGACGGCCACATCTTTCATACCGGTGACTGTCACTCCCCCGCCATGACATCTGTGGTGTCCATCACAATGACGTCCGTACTACCAGTGACAGTCACGCCGCCACCGGTGACTGTGACAAGCATTCCGCCGCAGGAGACGACCACTTCCCTTGTTCCGGTAACCGTCACACCTCCCCCTGTGACGGTGACAGTCGTTCCTTCGAATGAGACAGTCACTGCGCTTGTCCCGGTCACAGTCACTCCTCCAGCAGTCACAGTAACAGTCGTTCCACCAAAGGAAACCGTGGTGGTGACAGTCGCCGTGTCCTCGGCGGGCCTCTACGTGCCGGTCGAACCATCGTATTGCGGCCGCGACGGGGATGATGGTGTCATGTTTGTCGGAGAATTTGGTGAGTTTTCATTGTTTGCGCTGTAGAGAAAGGAGGGGACAGAGACAGAGACATGTGGAATTCGAGTCAATATCTTAGCGCAGTGCCGGACAACAACAGAGACAAAACCGGCAGAGTGCAACATCACAGAAAGATGCACGGAGAGAGATACGGAGTGAGTGGGGGGGAGGGCGTTGGTCGGACCAACAAGGGAAGTAAGCACAGCCGCTCAACTGGGGGTTGTCGGGCTTAGAAGTTGGTGGTATCAAGTGATGCAAGTCGAAACTGCACAACATGCAGCTGATTATATAGAAAAATGATAGCAAAGAGGTTATTCGGGCATAATTTATTGGGGGTTCATGATTTTGTTTGCGGTGTGAGAATGTGTGGAAACGGTCCGCAGCACTGATCGAGTCGTTGCGCATCCCAACGTTCCCACTGGCCCCATTGCAGCACTCGGAAACTATGCTCAAGAAATCAGACTCAGACGCCACAATGGAGAGCAGGTCACGTGCAAGTGTCCCATCCCAACTGGTAGGTGTACTTACACAACAATATCAGACTTTTTCTGTCACCTCTCAAAGCTTACCTTCCTGAACACGTCTTTGCAGCAACCATCAGCTGCTAAACAGTGAGCGATCCAATATTTTCCTCCAGGTGTCAGCGTGCTGCAGCCTGCTGCCACAACCACGGGCGTGTTTGCAACATCCGCTCGCGCATCAGGAGCTGGGGCGACCGGTGATCTCGATTCTTCTCTTGTCAATACGACCACCGCCGCTTTTGCAAGTGCCACAGCAACAGCTGCCATCACAACAAGCAGAGTTTCGCCGAGTCCCACCGCAGCTACTACAACGGCGTCCCCCGCTACAACAACAATTCAATCACAAACGCCTTCGCCAACATTGCAGCCCGCGCCAGTCAACGTCAGCTACTCGGTCGTTGTAATCACCTCAAACGCAGAGGGAGCGGGTACGGGAGGCAGTGTCTATTTCAGTGTCGTTGGCCCCACCGGCGACAGCGGCGACGTCTTACACTGGCAGGCTCGCTTGGCATCAGCACCACGTGGAAGTTCCAGCGGACGGGGCTTGATGTGACGCGCATCCAGGGACTGAAGGTCAAGGCAGTCAAGGCCAGTGACCCGTGGATATGCGATACAATCACAATCACACTCCGGGCGCAGACAGTTGCCTTTGTATGCCCGCCACTCACCTTCATCGGCGTGGATTACGTGTCTCTCAGTGTGAAGAGCTGAACCATTCGGGGCATTGGATGCCACTTTCTCCTTTCCAAATCATTTTTAATAGTGTTGCTTCGCGCCACCGAAGCCGATTTCTTTCCTTTGGTTTCTTTCGCATATTTTTTTCAATGGCGAATCTTTTTGAGCAAGTGGTAATAAGCAGGGGTACCTGTTAGTGAGTGTTTTTTTGTTTCACTCAACAAACATCTTTTCCTGTTTTTCCGCCCTGCCAACCCAATTGATCCTGTTTCAAGTGATCAGACTTACCATCCTTTGTTTATGTAATTGTGGAAGAGAATATCGATCACTGAATTACTACCGTTGTCGTTTGGAGTGGATCGGTCACGTGGTGGAGTAAATTTCGTCGTCCCAACTCACTTAGACATGGAGTGCTGAAAATCACCATTGCACATTAGCACACACATCGTATCATATATGGTAGCTGAATATATCGTTTCTCCTCAATCCTTCGCCTTCTATAACTCCGTGCTGTGTTGTTTGTGCGCCATGGAATGCGCTCCCACTCGGAGCCGGGCGGGGCTCACCTCGCTCACTAACTGAGTTGGCTTCAGTGGCCTTGAATTCCACGCTTTTTTCAATAGATAACAGCACAGGATGCTACTTTGTTGTGCACAGAATAACATCATGGCCAGAAAAGTCACTTTATAGACCGCCTTTTTCGAGATTTAAAACTTCCGCCAAAGACTGAATCTGTCGCATCTCTTTGAGGCTGAAATCTTTTTTTGGGGTCTGTGCACGTGAGTCACGTGGACTTCCGTCGGAAGTGGTGCGCTGCTACTTAATTTTCCATTTCCCGCGCGACCAATTGCAATACATGTACATTGGTAATAGTACTTCATCATGAAATGAATGAAACTGAGTATGGATAGTGTGCGTCTTCATAGTGAATGTATGGGGACTGGAGGTGACGCGATCATTAGGGCACGCGGCCCAACAATCGCCGCCGCACAAGCCAAGCATTGTCACATGCACACACACGGGCAGATTCAGTCCGATGCGAGTGAGTTGGAGTTAGGTTGTCTCTTTCTTTCTTTCCGCTGTGTGACTCTCTTGTGCGTTTGTGTTCTCGGCGCACTTGTGACGGGAGATGCGCCGTTTGGGTAGTAGTTGAAGTGACGCTGTTTTACTGAGAACCTTTGAGGTGTGTGGCAGCTTATTCGAATCAATCCGCCACTAATCCTCCGAAAACCTAAGTATTCACGGATCGCCTGTGTATCCTCCACAGTCGCTTCCAGCAACTGTCGTGGTCCTTGGGACGATAAAAGCATCGGGGATGGACGGAATCTTTGCTTACATCTCCCAGCGAAAAGGGAAGGCTGCCGCAACGGCCGTTGTCACTGCGCTTGCACTCAACTACGCGCGCAAGTCGTACTGTGCCGTGCCCAAGCAACAACCGAAAGCAAACGCAGAGAATGCGGAACAGCAGCGCAGGAATAGGAGCGTCGGCGTCAATAAGGAGTTCTTCACGCGCCTCGCCGAACTGATTCGCATTGTGATTCCATCGTGGAACTCGCACGAGGCCGGGATGCTGGCGTTGCACACGGGATCCCTCGTCGTTCGCACATTCCTCAGTCTCTACGTTGCGAGCCTTGACGGAGCAATCACCCGGAGCATCGTCGAGAAGAACGGTCCCCAGTTTGCGCGAGACCTCGCAAAGTGGCTTGCACTCGCGGTTCCCGCCACGTTCATCAACTCGATGATCCGCTACCTGGAGAGCAAACTCGCCCTCGCATTCCGCACACGCCTTGTTGATCACGCGTACAAGATGTACATGGACTCGGAGACCTACTATCGGATCGGCAATCTCGATAGCCGTCTTGCGAATCCCGATCAGTGCCTTACCGAAGACGTCGCAAACTTCTCTGCGAGCCTCGCGCATATATACTCACACATCTCCAAGCCCTTCCTGGACGTCTTCCTTATGTCCTTGCAGCTTGTGCGCCTCAGCGTGCAGACGGCGGGTCTCGCGTCGACGATAAAGCCCTCTGTTCTTGGGATGGTCGTTATTGCATGCACGGCACGCATTCTCCGCAAACTGTCGCCTCCATTTGGAAGGCTCGTGGCGGAGCAGGCACAGCGCGATGGCAACCTGCGCTACGTTCACTCGAGGGTAATCACACACGCGGAGGAGATTGCCTTCTACGGAGGTCACAAGATTGAGCTGGGCGTGCTCAAGCGCAGCTACGATGCACTCGTCCGCCAGATGGACCGCATTTACAAGCACAAGCTTTACTACGTCATGCTCGAGCAGTTTCTCATGAAGTACATGTGGAGCACCTGCGGAATGTGCATGATTGCAATCCCCGCACTTGCGGCGCCACCGAACGTTGTCATGGCGGACGGCAGTGTCGAGGCAGGCGAGGGCGATAGCACTGGCACGCGCACGCAAAAGTACATTGAGGCAAAGAGTCTTCTCGCCAATGCAGCAGATGCGATCGAGCGGATCATGTCTTCGTACAAGGAGATCACGGAGCTCGCCGGTTACACTTCCCGCGTGTCGGACATGATGCGCGTATTCAACGACGTCCACGAGGGACACTATCAGAAGAAGATGGTCGAAAACGACGCGGGCATCGAGCTCAACGGAAGCGGAGACGTGTCGGAGCGTGATGATGGACTCGTCATACTGGAGGGAGTGCCTGTCGTCACTCCGAACGGTGACGTCCTTGTCAAGTCGCTGTCTCTCGAGGTGCAGCCTGGAACTCACGTGCTGATCACGGGACCAAACGGCTGTGGAAAGAGCTCGCTGTTCCGCATGCTGGGGGCGCTGTGGCCGGTGCATGGAGGGCGTATGGTGCGCCCGATGCGCAAGCAGATGTTCTACATTCCGCAAAAGTGGGTTGTGTTGCTGTTGTTGTGGCTGTTGTTATTGTTTGTGGAAGAGCAAGTGTGTGTGTGCTTGTTGGGGATGCAACCTTTCGATCGATTTCGTATTTTTACTCACACTTACTCTCTCTTTCTCTCTCTTGCACATTTACCACAACACACACACTCTCTCTCCCACACATGCACACATGCGTGTGTACAGGCCGTATCTCTCGCTCGGCAACCTCCGCGAGCAGGTCATCTACCCGGACACAATCGACGATATGCGCCGCAAAGGCCTCACCGACGCCCACCTCGAAACAATCATGGAGCAGGTGTCCCTGCGATACGTTGTGCAGCGCGAGGGCGGCTGGGATGCACTCGGAGATTGGTCCGATGTGCTTTCGGGCGGCGAGAAGCAGCGCGTGGGCATGGCACGCCTATTCTACCACCGCCCCATCTACGCTCTCCTGGACGAGTGCACGTCGGCCGTTAGCATTGACGTCGAGGGATCGATGTACCAGACCGCCAAGGATATGGGAATCACACTTCTGACCGTTACGCACCGCCCGTCCCTGTGGAAGTTTCACACGCATCTGCTTCAGTTTGATGGCGAGGGCGGGTGGCGCTTCACTGTGCTCGACGCAAACGCGCGTCTCTCTCTTAAGGAAGAAAAGACACACCTCGAGGCGCAGCTCACGGGCATTCCGCGCGCACAGGAGCGTCTCCGCGAACTGTGCGAGCTGCTTGGTGAGGACTCTGTGCTTTTGCCGTCGTCGGCGGTCGAGAAGGAGAAAGAGGAGGACGATGTCGTGCCCGAAAAGAGCGGCGAACATGCCGAATAATTGTCGCATTCCTTGTGGTCGATTACCACGGATGACAACTGGTAGACGTTTCAAATGGATAATATAAAATGTCGCTGAAAACGCAAAATGCTCACTGCGGGGTTATCACTTTTCAATTGTTCAATTTGTGTGTAGCTATGTGTGTGTGTGTGTGTGTGTGTGTGTTTGTCTGTCTGTGTGTGTGTGTCTCTGTGTGTCTGCGCATCTATGAGTGTTGTGTGTGTGTTTGAAAAGAATGGTCGATGGAAGGTAGCGGTGCATGCTGACGGCTAGGCTTGGTTGTACTACTCCCAGTGCAATGAGCTTACGAACGAGATGCATACTGTTATCTCTCATTTCATTCGAACGACTCCTCTGCAATAATCAGAAGCAGGCCAGTTCCTCACATTAGACACCAAGAAAAACAATTGAGGGAAAATATTCAAAAGACGCAAAACGAATGCAAAACAAAAAACGCCAACGCGCACGGGACGCACGCACGCACACACGCACGCACATATCGCAAAAGAGGCTCTCAGCACACGCTTTGGGGCGGCGCCACTTCGGGAATCAGACCAAACTGGAACTTCCCCGCCGCAAACGCCTGCATGTCTGCGTCCGACAGGGTTGATCCCGCATCACCCGCCACTGCGCCAGGAGGAGACGGGGACACCGCCCCCGCACTCGGCACAACAGCGCCCTGGTTGTGGCTTTGGCTGGGCGCGCCGAATGGACTGGGTTGTGCTGTTGGTGCGAATCCGCCGCCCGCTGGGTGGAGTGGCTGCTGCTGCTGAAGTCCTCCCGGCGATCCCCCAAAACCGCCAAATCCAGGCAACGCAAGCTGTTGCTGTTGCTGTAGCAGCTGTTGTTGTTGTTGTTGTTGTTGTTGTTGTTGTTGTTGTTGTTGTTGTTGGGCACCAAATCCACCAAATCCGCCACCGCCCATGCCACCAAACGATGAATTGGCCTGCATGTGAGGCTGCATTTGTGCGCCACCAAATCCATTCTGCGGTTGCTGTCCAAAGGGCTGTCCGCCAAAAGCGCCGTTGTTGTTCATGGCACCGACGCCCATTCCGCCCATGCGATTCTGCACAGGCACACACAGGCACACAAGCACACACAAGCACACAAGCACACACATATACAAACAAGAAGTTGGATCAAAAAGAAGATGCAAGAATTCAAAATGTTGAGTGGCTTTAGCTCATGCACACAAAAAAGGACAAATATAACGTGCGTTGTAAACGAAGGAGAAAAGGGCCGCATATTGCACATTGCAGAAACTTGATAATAATAGCCAGGCTGTACTCCACAGCATCAGTATGAGAACATGTCACAATCAACACACCTGCGTTGCAGCAACGGCGCCCCTTGGGTCACGTGCAAGTGCCTCAATTTTGGCATTATTCTCGGCCGAAAGGGCCGCAACTTTTGCAATCTGCGTTATTCAATGCATTGGGATTGTGTATGTGTGTGTGTATATATGTGTGTGTGTGTGTGTTGTGTGTGTGTGTGTGTTGTGTGTGTGTGTGTGTGTGTGTGTTGTGTGTGTGTGTTAGTGTGTTGTGTGTGTGCGTTAGTGTGTTGTGTGTGTGTGTGTGTGTGTGTGTGTGTGTTAGTGTGTGTGTGTGTGTGTTGTGTGTGTGTGTGTGTGCGTGTGCCTGTGCCGAGACCATTTGAGGCGCGTGGGGGTGGGATGGTGTGGGCGGGGAGTGTATGCGTCTTGTCCACCATCACACTTTGGGGGTGGGACTGTGCTTGCGGTCGATGATGAATCCGTAATCCGTTGTGTCTTATTTTGAACCACCGAACAACAAAAGGTGCATCTCTCTGCATCGATGACCGCAGTGAAGAGCATTTCACGCGGCATCGAAGCAATGGGAGTGCAAAAGGACGAGTCACTGCGCAAAAAAATGCAGGTGTGCGACGAAGCTGTTGTGCCTGTATGCCTCAGTGTCGAATCCGTGCATTTCATTTTAATACTTCACTCTACAGGCACACACGCACACGTCGTTGCTGTGATTGTACCTCTGTTATCTGTCTTGCTTACTGTCTACGTTTGTTAGAGCTTCCACACACGCACAGGCGCACGCACACTCTCTCATTATGCTTGGCGCACCACACAAAACAGCTTGAACTTTATGCAGACACGGGGGCGGCAAAGAAGACAAGCGTGTGCGAATACGTGACAGACCTCTTGGAAAGTGTGTTTAAGTTTCTGATTTTTGCGCATCACCGCGACATGCTTGACGCCGTGGAAGATCTCCTCAAAAAGTAAGCTCGTGCTTCACACACACACACAGACATACACATTCACATCTCTCTGGCTTGTGGAGCCCATGGGCACAGCGCCTATGGCACTGACTTGAATCCTACACGTATTTCTCATACAAATCTAATACAAAATGCACATACGTACACGGACATATAACCCCACAACTCATTTCGCTGTGTGCTGTTAAATGTTGTTTGTGCGATCAGTGTGTGTGTGTGTGTATGTGTGTTTGTGTGGTGTGTGTGTAGAGGACTTTTATTTTTGGTTGCTGATACAATTGCTGATGAACATCCGCGTGTATGTGTGCGTTACGATGTGCAATGTAATGGTGTGTTCACAGGAAAAAGGTTGACTACATTCGCATCGACGGATCAACAACGCCCGAGAAGCGGCAGAATGGATGTGATAGGTTTGTATCACATTGATACTGTCAAACTCCAGGCATGCAAAACAGCACACGCACAGAAAAGCAGATGCACAGACACACAGACAAACAGAGACACACACGCGCACGACCACACCACCCAATGATTGAATCAACGGGCAATGAACAACGGATACTGTGTGCTGATGGGCACGTGCTGGTGGTTGCAGATTTCAAGGCGAGGACATCTGCCGTGTTGCCGTTCTGTCCATCACCGCCGCCAACGCAGGTCTCACGCTCACTGCAGCATCAGTGGTGGTCTTTGCAGAGCTGTTCTGGAACCCGGGCGTGCTCTTGCAGGTGTGTGCATGTGTGAGTGTTTGTGTAGTTTGGTGTTTGTGTGTGTGCGTGTGTGTGCGCGCCATAATGGTCCTTTTTTCTGGTCACACTTCTGTTTATCCCCTATGTTGTATGCATATATATCTACTCCTCTCCCGATCGTTGATGATGATGCCAATCTCCGTACATGACAGGCTGAAGACCGCGTTCACCGCATTGGGCAAGAGAGCGACGTCTCCATCCACTACTTACTTGCAAAGGGAACCGTCGACGATGTGATATGGCCAATGCTGAAGTCGAAAATTGACGTTCTTGGCAAGTGTGGGCTGTCTGGGGCTTTTGACACGCCGTTATCGGGGGGTGGGGCGCTGTACAGGTCGCCCCGCACCGCCCTCGCCTTTGACGCCCACGCCCATGCCACCTCTGCGTCTGCATTCGTTGAGAGTGCGGCGAATGCCGAAAGTGCTGATAGTCGCGCTGTCGATGTCACTCACACTGCGGTGGGCGACCTCGGGTGCATTGCGGCAGATTCGCACTCTCACGTGACTGCCCCGCCGAGTGCGGCGCGTGTCACGTGCGCAAACTCGCCTGCCGTGGATGCAACTGCGACCGATGATCATGCTATTGCTGCTCACGTGACTCTCGCCACCAATCCGCCGCCCTCACGTGGTGTGCGTGTGTCCAGCCCGGCCGTCATGACAGCGAACCCGAGAGCAATAACTCCGACTGCACTGTCAGGAGCGACACCAGCGGTGACAGGGATAGCAGCAGTACTTACACCAGCAAGAAGAGAAGTCGATTCGGCAGGGACGGCGGGCCCGATCACTGCCTCCTCCGGGGTGGTGGTTGGATTCCCACATGCCACGACCGGCGCAAAGGGGCTGGGTGCACCCACCACCCCGGCTGCAGCGGACGGCGGCTCACGTGACGGCGCGGTCGCCTCGGAGCGATTGGGATTGCCACACGCAGCAGACAGCCTCCGCCGCACACTTTTGCCGCCCGCCAACAACAGCAAGCCCTCGTTGCCCATTTTTGGGTGTCCATGGGCAGCTGCGGGGCCCACATTAGGAGGAGGAGGGGGAGGAGTAGTAGGAAGCACTCTCCCGGTGACTGTCAATGCCAAATATTCGATGAATGCTGTCCGGGAGAGTCCAACGGTGACGGCGGGTGCTGCTGTGCCACATCACGTGCCACGAGACACGCCAATGGACGCCGTTTCCACGGAATCTGCTGTCGCTGCGCTGCCAAGCACCAACAATCCATACAAAAAATGCGCACGTGTGTTCCCACAAGGACATGTGCAGATGCAGATGCAGATGCAGCACGTGGCCAATGAGCCTCCGCTCTCTGCATGTGGAACATCACCACCTGCTTCCGTAACCGCCGTCACCGGGATGAATCCGTACAAGCGCAAGGCCCCCGTGGAAGCGTTGCCTACTGCGCCGACACAGGCTATCCAGTGCGCTCGTAACCCGCTGGGAGAGAAAGTGTTGTCGGAGAATGTGTCCGATGGGGATCAGCGTGCGCGTGCAGGGCGGACGGTCGTCGTGGATTGCAAATTGCCTCTTGTGCCCGCCGTCCCTGCGAGTGGTGAAGGGGCATTCCTGAACCCGCAATGCGCCACTGCTGCGGCTGCCGATAACACCAGCCATGGCGCTGTTGGTGTTGGTGTTGGTGTTGGTGTTGGTGTTGGTGTTGGTGTTGGCGATCCGACAGCCGCGCCACCACTGCCTCTGGCGATGGCAAGACCCACAGTGACTGTAGCGGACAATCCATACAAACGACGTAAAATGGAGACTGCATCCTTGTCGTAAGGCATGCCGCCGCTATTCACTGACCCAATCAACAGCACTCGTGCCATGTGGCGCGCTGCGGTTCGTTCAAGAAGAAACTGCACATAAAAACAACTGTGATTATTCATAATGAGCGATAACCTGGAAGTGCTCCACAG
>CALSCR010000646.1:0-21024 GCA_943704495.1 Pigoraptor chileana
TGGTTGTTGTTGACGACGCCTTGTCTGCACCTGCACCTGCATGTGACTGTTCATGTTGTTGCTGCTGCTGTTGCTGCTGCTGTTGCTGTTGCTGTTGCTGTTGTTGCTGTTGTTGTTGCTGTTGCTGTTGCTGTTGTCGCTTCACTTCCTCCTCCTTTGCTTTCTTCGACTCATTTTCGTCCCATGATTTATTCAAAGCCTCCGCCGCGGCGAGTTCGGCGGCGGATGATGTCCCCATCTGCATTGTCATTAGCGTTCCATTCTATCAGTGAGTACACAAGTTGAGCACTCTTGTGGAAATGAAGATAGCCATGCGGGCGATGGGGCCGACATAGGTAGTTCATGAGTGCGATCGTATTATTCCCCATTCGGCACACACATCAAGCACACAATATATCCCTGTGTACAAACACAGTCACCAACGACACCCACCGCAGCAGACATCGACATGGCCATGCGTCCGCCATCGGGCGCCATTGTGGTTGTCTTGGTGTCGGCAATGACTGATTGCGTCTTTTTCCCCGTTTGCTTTGGCGACTTTGACGACTTCTTATCGATTCCAATGAGATCGTCGATCGATTTGTTTCTCTTGAGTCCGTGCGGAGGTGCGCGGGGTGACGCGGTAACCGACTGCGTTCCAGGTAGGAGCTCGGGTTCGGTGGGTATGTCCTGCGTCGAGAAAGGAACGATGCACCCGATTTTGTTGAGTGAACACAAACCAAAGAAGTCCAAACAAAAGCCACAACACTACCTGACATTACGCGGCAGAATGACGACTCTAAATGCGGCCGCATTCCGATGCGAACAACTATGCACATGCACGTGTGTGCACTCATAAGTGTGCACCTTTGCGTCGTATTCGGCCTGTGTTCTGTCGAGGAACTCGGTTGTCAGTTCGACAAGGTCGTCAACCCATTGTTGCTTCTTCTTCACACTCTCCGCAATCAGAATGTGCTTGGATCGCCCCAAATGGATCAGTTCAAACGCCTGCCATACACGTGCATGCGTGTGTGTGTGTGTGAGCAAAACATAATCCGCAATGTGGTAGTGAGTTGCCATCCACATGTGTATATACCTCACAAATGCGGTCACATTAAGCAAACGAACAAACACAATAACAATAAAAACACATGCAACTGCACATTCTGTACCGTCTACTTGCACCACGTGACCCACCTGCTCCCCCGCTGCGCTGTCCAGAGTATCGTTGACCATGGCGCGATCAAGGGGAATCCACGCAATCACATGATAGGACTGCTTTGACTTGCCGGGTCGCACAATGAGACAGAGGTCTGTGCACAGGAACACAACACGCTCCTCTTGCTTGCCTGTGCCGCACGCACGCGCACATATTGCATATATATATTGCGCACGAACACACACACAAACATACATGTATCAGCAGGCGGCATAATATGAACATTGTGGTTGTTAGGCGCGGTGAGTATGAAACTATTGGGCATTGGAGCACACAAAAATGCCCTCATTGAGACGACATTGCAGTGGGAGTGGGACACGTCAGTTCAAAACACCCACCGCCCACAAGTTCAAACATGGCGGCCTCTCGCTTCAACCGGCGAGATGGCGTCACAAGCTCCTCATCCGGGGCATCCTGTGTCACGTGGTGTTGCGGTGTTTTGGGGGAGGGATTGGTCGAGTTATTATTGATGTCCACAATTGCCATCCAATCCCACATGTGAATAACGAGGATCGAACGTACACACGCATGCACACACTCTGCAACACGAGAGGACATGTGGGCATGCGTTCCGCAAAAGTAACACAGAAAACGTCCGAATATCGAAACACAGGTGAGGCTGCACATCAGCCCATTGATATGCATACATGCATGCGTGTGTGCGCAAGCACGCAACTAAGAGAGAGCCCAACCTTTAGCTTTCCCTGAACCTCAAGCATGCGTCGCGTGCCGTCCACAAGGCGCCCGGCTTCATTTACGACGGCCACGACAGTCTCAATCTTCTCAAGAGCCTTGTTGAGCAGGGTGAAATCCTACAATATTGTGTGTGTGTGTTTGTGTGTGTGTGGCAAGAGAGAGAGAGAGAGACAGCGAGACAGAGAGAAAGAGAGACAGAGAGACAGTGTGCGTGTGTGTGTGTGAGCGAGTGAGAGAGAGGAGAGGGTTCGCACGGAAATTATGCGAGAAATACAAGGCGTCTGGACAAGAGACATACACCATTTGAGGTAATACGGGCCGACAGTGATGAAGATACAACCTTAAACACAGAAACATACAAAAACACAACACACACACGCGCACACATAACACACACATGCACACATACCACGTGATCGGGGCTAGTGTGCTTGACAACGGCCTTGATCAGGAGTGGGTATTTGCAAATGCGCTGCACAGGCTTGATGAGAAACGACTGCAGATTCAAGTGTCGGCAGTCCTTCGTGCGCTCAATCTTGTCGATCATCGTCCGCAGGTTTTTGTTGTGTTTCAACTCTTTGTCGAGTTTGATGAGGGCACACTCAAAGTTGCTGCTCAATGCGTATGTATGTGTGTGTGAGTGTGTAAACAGGTGCAAATCCGTTAGTGGATACATCAAAATCCTCGAGTAGGTCTTCTAATAATGAACATCGCAGAAAGAAATGGCTTCCGGAAGGTAAAGCGGATGCATGTGTTGTGGCAAGAGTGTGAGTGAACAGACAGGCAGAGAAGAAAGCGGAAGCCTATATACTCAACAGCAATGTAAGACAAATATATTTTCGCCGCCCTGTCTATCAAATCCACAAGGAATCAATGCACGTGTGAGAGGGAGTGTGCATGTGTGTGCATGTGCGAGAGAGAGAGAGCGAGAGGGAGAGAGAGCGAGGAACACAGAGAAAGCAAAACGAGATAGTGAGAGAGTGGGAGCGCACCTGCAGTAGAGTGTGTACATCTTGAAAAAGTCGGCCATCATGAGATAGACATCGCCGACGCGGTCCACCTTCATGCTCTGCTTCCTGCGCGCTTCAAGATTGCGCAAGAGCTCCTCGTTGACAGGAAGAAGCTGCTCGATGTTGGAAAAGACGATCTGAAATGGGAAAGAGGGTGAGGCAGAAATGGCATTCAAGTCAGTGTCTTGGGCGCAATACCCTTGGACTCCACAAGAGAGAGAAAAGAGACAGAAAGAGAGAGAGAGAGAGTGTGTGTGTGTGTATGTGTGTGTGTGTGCTATCACAATCGCAACACACAGAACACTATGGAATCCTAACAGCAAAATAACGATGAAGAACAAACTGCGCACAATAAAGAAAATGCACTCACGCAATACTCACAGCCATATCCTTGCCATCCATCGCCTTCTTCGCGCGGATCGGGTGAAGAAACTTCTGAATAATGATCTTGAGATCCAAAACGTACGCACGCTCGCTCGTGAGGCACTCAAACACCGCCTCCTGCCTGTTCATTTCCGCCTTCGACAGTCCGTTGCAAATGTCTGCAGGGGCTCCGTCAAACCAACGCTCCTCCCGCGATTCACCCTCTCCTGGGCCGGGTGGTTTGTCGTCACCCGGTGGATGCAGGGTAACATCGGCGCCGTTCCGCAGTGACGAGTCATCCAGTGGAGATGACGCGATCGATGCCATGGACGCACGCATGTCGTCATTGCCGGCGGCGTCCTGCGGAAGCGACGGCACTTCAATCTTGCTGACATCAGAGTCCTCGCCACGCAATCGGTTAAAATACCGTCGCACGTCATCTCCGGAGAGTACGCCATCTGAACCATCGACACTCACGACGACGGCCTCGCCGATGTTCGGCACTCTGCCAGAAACAAAGGCGGCAGAGATACGGTGCACGTGTGTGAGGATGTTGTGTGTTGGAGGTGTGTTCGTGCGTGTCAATGTGAGTGTGCGTGTGCAAGTGAAAATCAATGTATGTATGTGTATGTGCGAATGTGCGTGTATGATATTTGTGCGAGTGTGTCAATGCGCGTGTGCCATGTATCTCCACTGTTATGTTGATACAACGGTGAACTCACGTTCAATAGGATTTTACAATACACACATCACACACACAGAAGATAGCTCATGCATCGGCGCTCACTCTGATATATCCGCTTCGACAGTGAGGTTTGATGGAAACCACCCGAGCTTATCTCCCTTGAAGCCCAGCCACCACCCGCCATCCTCAATGCGCACAACACCCAGAATATCGCCCTCGGCAAGTGTGAGCTCATCACCCTGTGGTGTGTGTGTACGTGTGTGTACAGTGTGTGCGTTTGTGAGATGTGTATGCATATGAGTATATGCGCGTGTATGTGTGTGCATGTATGCGTGAGTACATGTTTGTTTGTGTATATGTATGTATGTATGTGTGTATACGGTATGTACTGATTGATATAGACACTTACAAACGATCCGTGTAATCTTCAGAAGATACCAAAGGGACTATACCACATTATTCCACGTATTATATGAATGCTTATCAACAGGCAGTTGGCTTCTTTAGATAGATGACTAATCGATGCCCACACACCTTTTGCGCGGCATATGCCCATTCGGCGCGGACATACTTCTTGATGCGAGTATCCGCTGTCTTTTGGACCGCGCGGTCAGCCATTTGTGACCACGCGACTCAGCCCCCAATCAAAACCACCGATAGTTGATTACAAGGAATACAAAGCTGTCCCAGACACAGTCTGGATGCCCTTCATGCGCAAACGGAGTTTGGTGCGCTGTCTTCGTTCGTCCCCGAATCGGGGACGAGTTTATCCGAAAGGAGGGCAAGAAGTGGATGATCGCAAATTGTCTGCAGATGTCAAAGGGCACAGTCTATGTTACATACGATCGAGTCGAAAAACGCATCATATTGCATACCACATGCATGATGCTGTTATACGTTTTGTTGGATTCAATTGTGCAGAGAGTGTATACACATGGGTTTGCTGCGCAGTGCGCACGAAGTTTTCCTCAAAGGTCTTATTTCTTCTGTCTGACAATGCCAATCCCGATGTTGCATGAATACCGCATAAAGCTTATCCCTCGATATTGTGAGCACAGCATGTTGAGTTCTGTATGATCATTTGATAAGGAGATGAAGGATCACAGTGCCACGGGGCAATAAACGACCACACGCTCACCATTCACAGTTCCAGGTACATTTGAAAGGGCGGCATATGTTTTCATGAACACAGTTTTCACAAGCAGGCAATTATATACAATATCGATCAACAAACACAAACACGTGCATATATTCGTCTGTCCGTTGACGAGTGATGAATGCGTAATCGCCGATGGATTTGTGACCATCCGATTCTGTGGTCTGTGCATCTTTTGTGTCACCGGAAACAGTTTGTTTGGACCAATTTCAGCCGCAGGTGGAGGTTGCTTACTGCAGCGCCACCGGTCCTTATGAGGTCATACCAACCTCGATACAATCTGTACCTTGATGCATATCTTCATCTGAATAGCATTTCTTAACGTTAGGGTCCTCTTTATACTACTACTGGTGGGAACATTAAGTAGTAAATCTCACACGCAGAATGGATTAGTGGCCTAGTGTACGACCATCTGTCAGAGTTGCAGATCGTCTCGAAAGATGATTGCTCAGCTGGCAAGTATTCTTTTACAGCAACTCGAGACATAGTGTGGTTATTTGTCTTTTTGATCATTTCACGCCTAAGAAAACAATTGCTGACCACCGAAATACGAAGGGGATGCCGATGCGGACAAATCATCACAAGCACGCTCTCACTTTAATTCAATGAAAAATTTTGCTGTCGCAGACAGGACTGATAATGTCAAACGGAAAATGATTTTCAAATGAAGCAGACTGAATTGATAAGCTCGCTCAGCATTCGCCTTGCTGGAAAGTTGTCGGAGGTGACGAAGCAAATGAAGTTATTCATTCGGGCTCATATGGGTAGTACTAACCGAGATGGACCGCAGTTTCCGGCAAACCTGATGTCGCTCCCACTCTAGGCATGCCCCACCACAAAGTCCCAAAGTCTACCAGCGGCATTTGAGAACCCATCGGCGTCCTCGGCCAGAATAAACCGCGACGCCACAAGCTCATCCGCAGACGCCTTAATCTTGGCAAGATACAGTTCCTTGTCACCGCCGTACATTTCTTCGAGGGGTTTTCGTGGATCGCCAGTCATCTCTTTCGCCTTCTTTGTCACAGGCAGCGGGAACAGCGACCCCGTCAACATTGTCAATTGCACCTCTCCACCAAAGTCAGCATGCCGCATTGCCCATCCTGTGTGCGTGGCAACAGGTACTGATATGAGCGGATTACACACACCGCCAATGTCATTCCCAGTAGATCTGTCAATTTGCGGCACGAGAGAGCCCTCATATGCAGATCCGTCGACGGGTGGGAGGTATGCACACGTGCCATTTGCCCTTACGCCGAAGTCACGCCGCCACAACCGACTGACAGATGCAGCAGCAGGGGCGCATGCATTCGGCACGGCAGCAAACCACGCATACACGGCCCCCGCATCGACAAGAGTGGAAGACGACAGCGACGGAATGGCGCTGTCGGGAGGGTCCACGAGTCCAGACACCCACTTGTGGAGTATGTGGATTTGGGCACGGTAGAGGACGCGCGAATCCACCGCATTTGTGAGTGTCTGTTGCAAGCGGAAGCCGGGGAGTCCGTCGGCATAGGACGGCGGCCACGACGACGATGGGGTGTGGGGAACTCCATTAAGCATGTACGCACGTGCATTTGGCGGCAATGGGACGTCGCGGCTTCCATCTGGCGTCACGTGCAGCAGTGACGCATCCCCGCGGTGATATTCTGCGCTGGTATTAACGTATATGACCTTGGTGTTGGAGTGGCGGGCATTGATTCGAGCGTGCAGTCCATCCATTTGCGAGACCGGTTCAGAGGAGTTTGCATCCGACAGCGGCGACGGCAATGGCGTTGCTTCCATGGGAGTAAAAGGGGTCTGCACGGGTGACAAGTGCGGAAATGCTTGCGACGGCTGTCCACCCAGCAGGTTGAACTGACCCTGAGATGCGCCTGCGACCCACACTCCTATTCCGTCGAATGCGTCCGTCCCATCGCCACCCACGCATGCGTCGATGTGTATCATTGTGCGCAGCAGACGACCCGACTGAGACGCACCAAATGCGCACACGCGCGATGCTGCGGGCACCGCAATAGGCAACGGAACGACCGCCGATCCCCTTTTCAGCCAAAGCGCGCAGTCGCGCAGCACAGCAAGACCTATTCCGGTCGGAAGAACATCGGCCGCATCGTAAACAAGCGTGTAGATCTTGCCCTTGGTGAATGTGCGAGGTACATTCACACTCCCACTACTATCATAGGTGCATACATAGTTGACGTCTTCAACACATTCTGTTGCGCTTGTGTATCTCCCGAAACGCCAATGTTCTCGAGGTATCTCGATGCGATCTCGACCATCGTAGAATGACGATTCAAACAGCCTAGCGTGTGGCTGAGCAACGCCGTGCGGGGGCGGATGAATGTGACCTGGTGACGCAATCGATAGGTTGCGGCAGTCGATAGAAGGCATTCCCGGAAGCGATATAAACTGAGTCGACGCTTCGATTTCCGTCATTACGCGTGTGACGCGAGGGCTGATCACGCCGTCCACAGAGGTATAAGGGATGGGCTTCGGCAGGGAAGTGATGCGTAGCACTGAAGGACGGGGCCTCAAGTCTGTCTGCCATCCGCAGGCAACGTATGTGTACCCGTTGCGCATGATGAAAGCGTCTCCGATCGGAAGATTGCTGTCGGACCCCGATATCGGAAGGTTGTTTGCAACGTACCAAAGCAACGGAAGTCCACGATTGACGACATCAAACAGCACTGTTCCGTTGGACTTCGCAGGATCCAGTGGCGCAGCAATCATAACGTCAGTGGAGATGCGAAATCGCCCTTCTGCGTCGGTGGCTACACTGTCGAGCGCAAGAATACCCTCATTGTGTTTTGCTTTTGGGTCCACGGAGATGGTCAAGGTTCCGCGAATGAAAATATACGACCATTCCAACGGTTTCGCGGCCCCATCTCCGAGTTCGTCCCCTCCTGTTACTGTTCGGCGGTCAGTCTCTGTGAAACTTTCAACCGAATGCGCCATCTTTTGCGAGTGTGTGCCTCTGTATACGCGCGCGTGTGTGTGGGTGTACGAGTGGATGTGCTTGTGTGTGCCGTTTGTGTGTGTCGGAGTGTCTGAGCACGAGTGTGCGTGCGTGTGTGATGATCGTGCGGAGTGCTGTACCTCTTTCGGACAATCCCTCGACTCCACGAAATGTTACTTGTCACCAAAACACACACACAATAACAACTAAACATAAAAAGAGCATTCGTCCTTGTTTGCCGTTCACTTGAAAGCGTAACTGAGTTTGGTACCAATGCCAGTCACGTGCCGTGCCAATTCGATCGACTCAATTTACTTTTAACTGTTTAGCAGTCTGTCTCGTCTGAAGTAAACCCTACATCAAGTTCGGTATGCGCTGTGCTGAATCCACCGGAAGTGACAAAGGCAGTATGTGTTCAAGCGTTGTATGTGGGTACTCGTTGGTGTTGTCACTGATAAAACTAGGGGGTTGTAATCGTATAGTTGTATTGCAGTGAGGATGGAGCTATGACACGGCCGGTGCCTTGTGTGCGTGTGTTTGTGTGTCAGTACTGGCGGCAGTTGGACTGACACAACCGCTACGGTAGCTGAACAACACGGGCGCACATGGCCTTTGTCACGTGACAGTCGTGTTCGATATTCTCGAGCGTGCGCTTCAGTTGTTTCGAGTGGTGGTATTCGACGATTCTGCGATGGAGTCAGCAAAGGTGCGGGACACAACAGATGCGCGTCGGCGGGCGTGTTAAACCGAGTGGCAAAACCAACACTCACATCACATGCAGTAACAGAGGTGTGATATTCATAGAGCGGTGATTTGCATCTAGTGGTATACTTGATTAATACTTACTTGGCGACAATTGCCGTCAGTGCAGCAAGAACGCTCTTCTCAACACTGACCGCCTCGCCGTTAAAGTGGACGTGGACTGTTGTGTAGTACAAGAAGAACGCGATCGTCACAAGCCACAAGAAGAGAACAAAAACAAAGATCCCGTCGTTCCACTTCAGTTTCGAGATTCGATCTTCCAACCACGCCTCGACGTCGTTGTCGCTCGGGGCAGTTGGATCCGGAAGACGAGGCTGCTTGTCATCGGGCCACACAAACCCGCGAAAGCCGGCCGCCGGTGCCTTTTCAGTGCTTTTCCGTTTATCAGCGATCGAAAACCTGCATGCGATCTCATAGGCCAAGTCTACGTCTGCCCGTTGGATGTGCGTGAGTATGTCTGCGTCGAGGCTGATGAGGCGCGGTTTGCGAATCCAGTCGCCACTCTCGGGATCGGGAAAGCAGCGCGTCATCTGCATTCCAGCAGCGGCCAGCGTCTCTGCAATCGACTCAAAATCTCTGGTGGCATCCACGCGGAAGTTTCTGTCGGTGTCCATGAACGGCGATGACCACGCATCAAACGATGCCGCGAGGCACATGTAATCGTGCAGGCGCTTGAATGCCCTCATGAGCACGTTGATCCTGGCGATGTCTCCTGATCGATGCAGCGTCTCTATCTTTTCACGCACAACCTGGAGCGAAGGAGTGGTGGTGGTAAGAGGGACGTTAGCAGGTTTGAACTGCTTATTATAATCGTGGTGTATGGTGTAGGCGGCATTTATGTCAATTGAGACAGGCCATGGCATGTGCCGGTTTGGCAAGGACATGGACGCTTAATTGGCCCATTAGCTATATGAATGACAATTATCCACACACACCTCCACGGCCGTCCAGATCTTGCAAGTTTGCTTGTAGTGCAGCCAGAACCTGTTGTGGACGATGTTCATATGATACGATGTGCGGAGCATGTGGAAGAATTGAAACGTCCCGGACACGACCATCACCAATATGGGCACGGCGCTCTCCGGATTAGCCGGTATGCTGAATGCAACCCACGATATAGTCCAACCGAAACACAGTCCCGAAACAGCGGTGACCCAAATCCACGGCAGAACTATCATACGCAGGTCACGAAAGAGTTCCTCTGAGGATTTGTTCAATCTTGCATCGGTTGTCTGTGTGGATGCATATGGCACGACATCCGCAGTCGACACACCCGACGTCGGCATTTCTGTGTCGAAATTGTTGAGCTCCATTATCCTCGCTGATGATTCCCCTCGGTTCGATCCAAATGTGTCGTCTCGTAAAGGTTCCGACGAAGAAATGACCGCCATGCGACCGCCACCCGTACGAGCGTCGACTGAACTCGTCCCGTATGAGACATCCGTGTCAGAAAGAAGTGGTACCATCGAGGCTCGCTGTGGAAGAGCATAGTTGGCAATGAATATATCTGCGGCCTCCGGCTGACGCGAGGTGTGGGTAGTACCTATTTCCATTGCCGGTCTCAGCCTATGTCGCAGGGAAACAACGAGGTGCACGATGGCCATCATCGCAAGGACCAAGAGGGAAAATCCGGAAATGAGGAATGCGATGTGATGCGTCTTATATGCAACGATGAAGAGCTGTGTTGCGGAAGTCGTAGTGACCGCAAACGATGCCGCGGAAAAGATGAGAACGACGCGCGTGATTTTCGTAAAAAACAATTTGATGCTCAGGTTGGTTATCTTTTCAGTATGGCCCGCAGCTGCTGCTTGCTTGCAATTCGTGACGTCGGATGGGCGTCCACCGGCGACTCCCCGTGCCGCGGCTGTGCGTTTGCCGTGCTGCAGAATTCCAGTCTGCATCCAGGTGTGCCAGTGACTGACGACCAGAAACACAAACGTCAAGAGGGCAAAGAACCCGATCGCAAACGACAGACCGATAAGATACTGTGTCGAGTTGTGCATGTGTGCAAGGTACACGCTATCCGGGTTGGCCATTTTGGCACACAAATTGCGCGACCACTCCCAGCCCCATGTATTCGGGAACCCGCTGAGCTTGTGGCACGCAATCCATATCGAGATAGGCGTTCCGCTGGCCTGGTCCTGGAACCGTGCGTCAGACTGGAGTAACGCACGCAAGGCTTGGCCCAGGGCGTCTTCGCGTGGAAGCTCACGGCACGAGGGCGGCATGTCGAGGGCTGGAAGCGTCTTCGTATCTGGTGAGACAAGATTGAATGTCATTGCAGCAATCACTCCGAGTGGAAAGTCCACAAGAATCTCCGTCGATGCGAGCAGAATGGACATGTTGGCACTGGACATATCGTCCGCTGATTCGGGAAGCCACACTGTTGTTTTAAGTAGGTCTGGAACGGAACGCCCTTCGACAGTGCGGAATGCATCTCGCAGTGGCACGCCGTGGGTATCCTCCCAATAGTCAAGCAGACCATCCTTCGTGCAACTGTAATTGACAGAGAGTGGTTCGGAACTCGACGCTGACACCCGAGACGCCGACTGTGTCAGTGAGTAGCGAGGCGTGCGTGCATCTCCACTCGGTAGAGACGAAACCAGCAGAAAAACACCACTGAAAACTTGCACGATAACGAGACAACAGTTGAACGTGGCCCGACGTGCCGCCGCAGACTGCATCACGACAGTCCTCCCCGTGCATCGGCCCATGACAGTTTGCTGGCCTGATTGGTGCCGCATCATTGCTACAATGCAGGCGGTAAGGATCAATGATGGCACTGATCTACTTTTTAAATTCGGGGTCGAGTGAACAATATCAGCGCACAGTGTGACCCGGCGTGTGTGCATGTAATGGTTCGTGCGTGCGGAGCGACACACAATCGCCTACTCGGATGAATTAATTCACGTCGACGGATATCGGAAATCAGTGCTGCCGGCCGCCGGCAGTGTGACACTGTGACTCGAGGGACTGAGACTGAAAGGCGTGCTGCCAGAGTGGCAGGCCGTGGATTCCGTCGGCAGTGCACCATCGGAGCGACATCCGTGTCGTCCGTCCCCGCGATCGTGATTCCGCGCCCGGGCGGACCGACGGCTACTGAACTAACTGAGCTTCCTGACTCGGTTGCAGCATGGCAGCTGTCAGTCGGACTCCGTGAACTGAGCGCGACAAACGGACTCATTGCAACTTTTTTATTTGAGAGTTTGCCATAAATGAAAGGAAAATGTCAACTCTCATCCAGTGTGTTTCACGGTAAAATGTTTGTTCATTGTTTGCGCCACATGATAAACAAGGTGCGTCACTCGTCAATTTTTATCCTTATTAGGAGTAGGATTCACTACATTACGTCATCAGCGGCGTCCAATGTTTGCGGTTCAGCACAGGCATTCCACACTGCAGCCATCGCGGTCAGCGCAGGTGTACTATGAGTACCCCTGAATACCCCTGGGTCAGCGTGTGCCCACGCAGTGTCAAGGGCTCCGACACAGTTTACAAGTTCGGCACAGCGATGACACTGAGCCTCACTCATAAAAGAAGAGGCATTCAACTGTTGTCAATGGTTCCCGGACAAAATGACAACTTGCAGAGTGAGCCGAAACAAAAGTGTATTGCTCGAGTACGCAAGAGAAAGCGAGACTTGCTAGTAATATTAGAGAGCGGCGAAATGATAAGTGATAATGAAAAAGCGTGATTATGAGTGCGTCCAACAGGGCGCTCACTCGCAGCGCTACTGCTTCACGGGCATGGCGAGGCAGTGTAGAGCGCATCCGACAGCTGTCCGTATTCGCTGAGTGGATACTTAGTGCGTACGCGCACAACATAGAGCGCATCTGCGACAGTCTCACTCAGAACAAGAGAGCGCGCAATCGTGGACGCCGTCGGGCAAGTATTGCCGGCACCAGGGCACGTGATCGCACCTTCGCAACTGCCTCGCCCAGCATCGCATCGCATGTACTGAACCTCTGTCATTGCATTCTCAAATGATGTCGCAGTATTCCCCGCCGTCTCGGGAACAACCCACGAAATGTTGGCAGTCCCCGAAGCCCACTGAGCCGTGGGAGTGTACATCTTGAGGGGCGTCGCCGTGTTCGTGTCGGCCGAGCGCAGCCCAAATGTGACAGGGGCTCCTATTTGGCACGTGCGGTCATATCCAGGTGTGCGCGATGTGTTGGCAAGGGCGCCCCACAGCCGACACGTGACGTTTGTACCGGCAAGAGCAGCGCCAAAGCCCTCAAGAACTCCCGTCATCGACGATGCGAATCGACTGTCCCTAGTATAGAGAGTGCGAAGAGCGTCGCGTCCGGAATCTCCATTGCCCGACACACGCGATCCAGCAGATCCGTCAATATCTTTAACGAGAAGGGTGGCACCGGTAGTGTCCACAACATTTCCGAGCGAGAGCGCTTCGTTGAGTGATGCCAACGTGACGTCCTGCTCGACAGACGCAGAGTCGAACGAGCCTCGAATAGACTCCACAATCTTCCATCCCGTGCTAGATGCGTTTCCAGCGGGCACAAAGATTCCATCTTGACCGTTCAGGCCTCCAAATTTGTCAACGGTGGTCAGGGATCGTGGCATATGGCCGGCATCAACCATGCTCTCCACGTTTACCCACGACCCCGTCAGCTCAAGGATTGCAGGTTTGGCAAGACCCGGCGTCAAAGTAAGAATGTAGAGAACGCTTCCCGAAAGACTTGTAACCGATACTGTCGAAAACACTGTTGGTCCAAATGCGTCGACCGCCGTTTGTATGACTGCGAGGACCTCTGCTGCGGAGTCGCAGAGTGCAGCGTTGGTGCAGTCGATAATCTTCATGAACGCCGACTCGGGCTTGACGCAGTCCTCTGTTATTTGGCGAATGCACAACGTATACTCAGTGAGACCAGAATACAGGCGGATTAGGTTCCCGCCAACAGCAACGTTCGTCGTAATATCTGAGGCAGCCACAGTAAGCTTGACCCGCGGCCTTCCCACCACGTCCCCGCCAACACGCTGCGAGAACACGATATTGGAGCTGAGTCGCACAGGAGAGATTGAGAAGACGGAGGCAAATGCAGCATGTGCCAAGGTGGCGGCGCGCACAGCCTGGGCGACATCGTTGGCAGAAGCCGACGGGTTTGTGATGGACACACGTACAGGCGTGGTGTATCCCGGAAACGTCGGAGTCGACCCGCCCAAGTCCATCCACACGGTGAACATGCGGTTATCACTCGCAGCAAAGAGGTTGAATGACAGCCCGTGGACAGTAGTATTCGCTTGTCCGCACGTGACTTGCAGTCTTTGGGGGCGCGAGCTGGCTGTGACTCCGGGTAAGGGGTCGACGGCAGCGGCGATGCGACTCGCCACGGCAGTGACGTTGGGAGCATTACGGACGTCAACAGGGACCTCAAAAGCAACCGGTTCGGTGGAATTTTCGCTCTTGTCGAACCACACGGCATATTTGCGCGGCGATCCCCCGTTGATGGACCAGAACGTCAGTGCCTGTCCCGTTTGCATGAGCGTGGGAGCAGGAATCTGGATGCGTCGCTTGTCACGCAATTCGCCGTTGACCGCAGTAAATGTAATTCCCGCGAGCTGGTTGCCTTTCGTCGGGTTGGGGGTGACGTCCTTGCTGACCGTATTGCTGATTTTTACAGTGGGCGATCCCAGGACAAATGTGTTTGTTTTGTCTGTCACAGTCAACACGCGACCCACATTCAGTACCCCAGATGATGGCACCGTGGCCGACTTACTTCCGGAGACACGAATGGTCGCCGTTGCAGCGGCGCCGTTGTCGGTGATGGACAACCCCCAGCCAGTGGTTTTTCCGACGAAGGAGGAAAGGCTTGGAATTCCGTCCACGGAAAACGTGTAAGTGGGAAACGGAATGGCGTCGACAGCCCACGTGCCTACGCCTCCGTGCGTATCAGCAGTGGCGTATGAACCGATCAGTGACGCGAAGCTTTGGGTGAAGTCGGTTACGGTCCACGCGCTGCACAAAGCATTCGTGCTGTTTGTGCCCCATAGCTCTGGTCGTTGTAAAGGTGCAGTGCCTGCCAGCAAATAGATACGCACTATGTTGGTGCTTCCGAGCGTTACATCACCGATGCCTGGTATGGCCGCTTTGTATATTTCCGCGATAGTCTTTGTGGCGATCTCAGTCGCAGTCGTCAAGTTCGCAATGTTCACGCGCACGAAGCGGTTGGACGAAATGGCGCATTTGTTCGACTTGTCAAAGCATACGGTGACCGTCGAGTTGTCTTGAAGGGGGAATCTGAGAATACCGCCGTTGTTCGTGTTTGCGAACGTGTCGACCGTGATGGTGAACAAGGGCCGCCCCACAATGGTCCCGGGAACTTTCTGGGAGATGGCGGCGTACGATCCGGAAAGGACGTACGGTACAAACGGTACCACAGAGCCGGGATAGAGAGATGCCGTGGAGAGGCGCCTTACGAGCTGGGTTGCCATCCACGTGACGGAAGGGTCCCTAATGGACACAAACCAGAGGGCTGCCGTGGCCGAGACCGATGTCAATGACGCCGAAAGCGGCGGGTCGAGCGTAAAAGACGACAGTGTTGGAATTGTTACAACGCGGAAGAATTTGTGTTGAAAGAGCGCCTTTTCCTGAGTGGTCATTCCATTGCAATCGTCGATAATAACGACAGCTCCGGCTTTGAGTGCATGAGGCGCAGTCGTGTTGAATATTGGCGACGTTGTGCCGGTCTGGATCCGGACAATGCTGATTCGAGCGGCAGTAGAGACGACAGCGTACCCCATGACCGTATTTGTGCCGGTTGCGCCGAGGCCTCCGAGACACTTCCATGTGTTCGGATTCGCTCCATTCAATGATACCGAAGTTGTAATGCACGTCCGGGGTGTCAGAAAAGATGTTCCCGCCACTTGGTTTCCCAAAAAGTATACCACCGTATCGTTCGCCGTAACTGCCGATCCGATACTATCAGAAGGGCCCGTGATTGTATCGTCTGTGCCCGTGGAAGTGCTACTGGCGGCGTCCTTGTACACAGTGTTGACCTCAAACGACCATCCCTGCGTTGCAGCCACGCCGCTTGTGGTCGGTGCCGGTTTCAGCGTAAAAGCTGCGCCATCGGAAGTGCTGATTGAAAATGCGCGCCCGTTGAGAACTGCTCCGCCATTGTTAACGCCGAAAAAGACGACAACCTCTCCCACGATGATTCCATGCCATACGCTATCGAGCGAAACAGTTGGGTTGGATCCCGAAGTGATTCCGCTGATGTGTATACGCTGGTAAAACTCCACAACGGCATTATTCGGATTGGTTGATGGATTGCATTGGCCACCCGCGCCCATGATTGTGTGTTCGACGCAAAACTCGAACTGTTTTTTTTTGATACGTGTGTGTGTGTGTGTGCGTGCGTGTGTGTATGTTGTGTATGTGTTGTGTGTGGTATATGTGAGTGTGTGCATGTGTGCGTTGATCAGTGTGTGTGCATGAGCGCACATGATACGCGGAGGAGAATGAAGTGAGCCACGGGTGGATCTTGATCAGTAACTCAATTGTCTCGAAAATTAATGCCGAATGGATTCGTCAATGATAATAACGAAATTCAAATGGAATCACAACAAGCACTGCAGTATTCCAGTTTGAATGCTTCAATATATTCAGCCCTACAATAAGAATAAAACACATGTCAAGGCATTTTACGTTTCAAAGTATAGTTACAGTGTGCTCACCTTGCGTTGGTTAGATGCATCATAGAGGACGAACTTTGATCCCGAAGAAATTGTATCGGAGGAGCTGTCCAGTATCTTGTGCTGATACATCGGCACGACCGCACCCGGATTCTTGTAGATAAACCGCACACTCGCCATGTTTGCAACGTCATGAACGTGTGCGTGGAAATTCAGAGGAAAGCGTGGATGCGCATCGAATATCCGTTTAAGCGATTGCGAGACGTGCGACCTCACTACTACAATCGCGTAGAATTCCCCGGTGCCAGTGACCGTCGTAGTTATAGTAGGAAACACCTTGAACGTCCTCGAATCTGGCACCTCCGAAACCCGGAAAAACTTGTTCTGCCACAATGTCGGATCTGCGAGATTGCCGTTGGCTTGACGCAGATTTGGAAATGAGACAATGTCTCCCACTAGCAGGAAATGATCGACCAGCGCTATGATTGTCGGGTTCGACCCAATTGAAAGGGAGAACACGGCGTTTTTTTCCGAACTGCCGCCTATCCTGTACGCAACCTGGTTCGACTCGTTATTTGCCACAAATCCACCGGAACAAGTGAATGACTTCGTGGGCACATTCGTAGTTGCAACCACGCACATCTTCCCTCCCTGTGCAAACGTCGTCGCCCCGGACGAATCTCCCGGGAAATATACGAGATCGCCGACAGCTACGATCATGCCCGTGATTGTAGCACTCGCGCCAGCAGTGGCCGAGACGAGGAATCGATTGAAATTAGACGTTGCCAAGAACGCTTTTCCACTCGTGGCCGCAGATGCTGTCGTTACAACAGGAAAACTAGCAATCTTGAACCTATTCCCCGATTTGGCAACGATTTCAAACCCGCGCTGCGACAGGACGCTCTGCGCACCGCCGCCACCGTCATTCACTTCAATGAAGATTACCATCGACCCGTTCGTGAATGGGTGACCGGGTTCCACTGTGACGAGCGGATCACTCCCGGCCGACACGCTGCGTATGGGCGCGTAGACATCGTTCCTTGTTATCTTCAGTACGTTGGCACCCGATGGGCAGAAACCTGCCACACTTTCAAAACAGATCGTTCCGGAAAAAGAACCGTTTTGTGACGGAAAAGAAAACATCGTGTTTCCCGAACTTTTTGGTATGTCGACTGAGACAGTTACGACGTGGCGCACTGGAACGACACCCGGCGCTGCCTGCCAAACATTCAAAGTGTCAAAAAATAACGATCGCTCCACCGAAAACGGCACGATGCCACCCGGATAGTTGCTCGGGTTCGACAGCGCCGCCACAACCGAGTCCGTTACTGCCGCGATGCTGGACGGATTCGTCGGGTAAACAGCCTCGATTGTAAGTCCGTCCGTTGTTGTGTCCTTCTTGCAGGAGCCAACATACGTAGACCCAACGTCCGCTCCAAAGCTGCTTTCCAGGCAGAGACGCACTAGCGTGCCGTTAATTGTGACCAACGGAATTATACCTCCGATGGACGTTTCCCACATCGACGACAGATCTCCGTCGGTTGGAAGCGTAATCAAATACCGCCCGATAGTCCCGGGCTGTGCGGGCGCCACGTGAGTAACAAGGATATTCGGCGGCCACGGCACTGGTATGGTCGCATTGAATGGACTATTGGGTGTGTTGTTGATTGCGTCGCGTATCACCACAGACACCTCGGCTGCAGTTGAAGCTGCAAGAGGGTTTGACACGTCAATGCGAATGACGTTATCCGAACGAGTACCTGTCAGTGTTGAGTTCGGTCTCGTCGTCGATCCTGTCTTGTCGAAAAAATACGTCCACTGAACCCCCAGGCTGTCGACAAAGAAGAATGATCCGCCGTTGGGGATTCGACTCAATGCGGACGGCACCACAGTAAACTGCTGCAATCCCTGCGTCCCATTCTGCACCGTCGCGACGAGTCCGTCAATTCCAGATGCGGCAGCCGCAATCCGATAAGCAATAAGGGTCTGTGACGGCGCATTGGATACGTCGATCTGGTGAATGGATGCATTGGCCATGCCGAGGGCGTTGGCATCGACACAGCCGCCAAAATTGTAAATGTAAAAGTAGTGCAGCAGATCGCGCTTTGCATTTGTGATGTAAAAATTTCCATTCGACGGTGTGCCCCCAATAAGACCGCCGGCACTCGCACCCTTGGTCATGGAGGTTGATGTCACTGTGAGCGTGACGTACTCTGGGGATGATCCATTGACGTCGCCAGCTCCCTCTGCGACAAAGGATGAGCTGCTGCTCTTCGTGACTGTGCCGCGGTGAAGGCGCATATGGACAGGTACAAAGCCGGTGACGAGTTGCTCCACGACAAGCTGGTCTTGCGAATTAAACAGCTCGCACGTGACCTGAACTGCAGGCGATCCGACCGCGTTGCCGTTGACATCGACGACTTTTCCGACGCCAGCGCTCTCGATCGCGGCCTTGGCTGCATTGCACACCATGGTGGAGTTGGTTGCGGCGGATATGTCGGCGCGAATGAGCTTTGTCGCACCGGACAGAGGGCCCGTGTCCGATTGCGACGTCTTGAACCAAACAAAGTAGTCTTCCCTGTCAGAGGGAGTAAGGCCTTGCGTGGCAAGCGTCAAATAGTTTCCGTGGAACAAACTGGGCGATACAATCTGCACGCTGGACAACTGCTTTTGGCCAGAGTCGAAAGTAGAGATGCTATCACATTCGACGGCATAGAGTGCGTCATTCGCGGCCTGGGGTGCCGTCCACCGGAGAAAAAGCGCGTTTGAGACCTGGTCATCAGCGGACAGCGTCGATGGGGCTGTCGTCGAGCATGGCAGAGCACCGGATGGCCGCGACGATGATGCGGGGGCGGGGCAGAGAGGGCTGGTCGCATTGGCGGCTGTTTGTTTGCGGCACACGATAGCAGACAGTCAGCAAGCCAGCAGTCCCGATGTTCAAGTATCCGTGGCATAATTGTGACGGACAGGTCAAGTGGAGTAGCAAGTTGAGCCGAACGTAGAGGAGAGGAATAAACAACAGCTGCGACTAAACAATCATGTCAAGATAATACTATTTTCGCTCATTTCCAATCTGCGCATATGTTTTACGAGTACTCGTAATATACAGTACCTTCCGTGCAATTCCAGACGAGGACGGGCTGAAATGTCGTGCCGTTGTCGCTGCTTATGAAGAGGCCTTCCGTGGTGAGTCCGTAGAGAGTACCGGCCGCCTCCCCATCCACTTGCAGAGTGACTCTGGGGCTTGTCGAGAATGACGAGGGAACGGGATTGATGACGGACCAGAATGCACTTTCGCTTGGGTCGTCGGTGCGCACGCTTACGTCGCTGCCGTAGAGACAGTCGCGGGGACCATAACAGAGAATGCCCTGACCCCCGGACCCAACAACCGCGAGAGTGGCATTCTGGATGCACTCAGCAGGCGCCGGAGCGGCGACTCCATAGGCAGGAAGGGGACAGAGTGCACAAAGGATGAACGTGACGGATGCCACGGCAATAACTGAGCCGGATGAAAATAATGAGGATGGCATTCTGTCAGCGTCTTCCGGTTCAAAGGCGCTGATCAGGTGGCGCGGGTTCGTGGCGGGGTCGCGGACTATTGTCACGTGGACCCCTTCTTCTCAGTCTCGGATTGTGTCGGGACTCGGACCGCCGGGGTAACTCTGGGACTGGCTCTCAATTGTTTTGCGGAGGTTCAGTGAATAATTCAAGCGACGAGGGATGGGGGTCATCTGGGTATTGTACACTTAAAGTAAAATACACTTCATATGGTTCGTCATAGTTAGTTATGGTATCTAACAAGAGGATTCACAACGTCGACGCAATCATCGTCTTTGGTTGGATGTTGCGGGGTTGGATGGGCTGGCCTCTTCTCGCCGCAGCAACCCTGCGAAGGGGATGAGGGGAGGGAATCCCGATTAGGAATGGTTACCGTAGTAACCCGATGCAGATTCATTCGGAATGATGCCATCAATGTCCACAATAGGGATGGTCGCGTAGAATAAAGTCCATATATGGGTATACCCGTCCAGTCAGGGCCCTAAGTAGAATTCCCATTACTTGGCAAACCGAGAGTTCAGCCCGACGGGTACTGAGCTTAGTACCCTTGTTCGATCACTCGGGCCGGCACTGACGATGAGCAAGGGTCAGTCGGCTGCGATGAGTTGGCTTCAGAACCTGATCCACAGTGTTTGAATGTGGTAAAGACAGTTGTGGGGACCCGATAACAGAGAATGCCCTGACACGGCTGAGTGGCCGTCGGCACGGATTCTCAGTGATTCTGGCTGTCAGTGCAGGCACCGGCGGCGGCCACTGACTCAGTGCCGGGCGGCCGAGGCGCCCCGGCCGGACTGTCATGTAGTGACGGCGGCGGCTCCATAAACAGCAGCCGGCCGCGAATGGGACAAAGTGCACAAAGTCGGGAGCTGACGTGGACCCACGCGCCAGACAGCACCGGCTCAGGGGGTGGGTGGCTGAATCAATTCCCCGCCTGACGTCAGGCGGTTTGCGGCACTGGCTGCGGCCGAAGCATTATATCTCCACTCTTTT
>CALSCR010000650.1:0-18385 GCA_943704495.1 Pigoraptor chileana
CCCCACACACACACACATACACACACACACGCAATCGCAACGAAACAGTCACGACATTCTTGTTCCCAAGATAAACAGCGTGATTGCCAACACGTCGGATCCCGCAACCCTCGAGGCCGTGCAGGCCATTGTCTACTCCGTGGTGCGCGAGAGCACTGCGCCCGCCTCATCGACGGCCAAGCGGCCCAAGCTCACTCTGATGGCGGAGGTGGGCTTCGCCTCCCTCATGGAGCCTGCCTCCATCGAGCAGCCGAAGAAGGGTACGCGGGACACGTGCGCCAAGCTCTGTGGCGAGCTGGTTGCAAGCATGCTCAAGTAGGATATGGTGGTGCTGGACGTGAATATTTTACGTGAAGTCTTGTATTTTTTTCTTCTCTTTCGGACTTCTAATTCTTTGGAATTGCGGTTGCGTTGCTGCGTGCTGTGTTTTGTTGTGTGACAGTGTTCAGCGAGCGTTTTCTTTGTTTGTACTTCGCGCGCGTGTGTTGAGTGCCCTTGATGTCCCGCATCGGAATGATTTCCGTGTGAGTAAAGCCCATTTGATCCTCGACTCAGCGGCTTTGCTACGGTTTAAGGTAGCGACAAACAAAGCGAGTGTCGAACAGATGTGAGGCGGCATAGGCTGTAATTAAACAGATGAAATGCAGATGAGTCGAATGTTCGACGGGTCGACTCCGCACACACGCACACACACACACACACACATACACACACATATTATTTCTGAAGTTTGAGGTGCCTTTTAGTATACTGGTTATTGTGTTCCTCGTGGCTTACGAGGCCGTAGACTCGTACGCCCACACATATCAGTGGTCTCACAAAAGTTCAGGCAAGCAAACCGGCGGCCGTCACCCGTTTGTTCTGTCGACTGTAGCACTGCGGTCTTGGACAGAGATCAATGCCTATTCAACGATGCCCTCTCATTGTCGCTGGGAGAGAGTATCGGCGTGACAAACCAGTTCAAATTAATAGATGAACAATTGCATCTGACCATGTTGCTTCCCACATGGTTGCTGTTGATGCAGAAACCCCTAAGCGGCACTCAATAACATGGCATAAACTCTTGTCAAGGGTTCTCAGCGCTCAGAGTTCATGGGATTATTCCGCCTTAGTATTGGGTCACCATGCGAATGAAGTAGAAAAAGATAACGGACTCTTAAATAAATAACTTATGACGCATTCGAAAACAAAGACAAAACTTCTTGAACGCAAGAGGAAAGGCGATGGCATAAACGCTCACACAACAAAGTCATAAAGATCGTCAAGACAGTGCATAAAGAGGAGATCATTCGTTATTCCTCCTGGGCGGTGGATGCAGCCGCAGCCGCATTAGATCCGTCCCGCAGAGTCGGGCATTGTGTGCGATGAATACCGCCCCACGCGGCCACCTGGCACTCGCGGTTGCAGTACCGCGCTACGCGACAACGGCCGCACTTGAACATTTTTTCGCTCTGTCTGCCGCAATAGTCGCATCTCCGCAAGGGAGGAGTCTCATCGGTCCCGCCCACTGCATCACTCTTGTCCGCCGTCTTGCCGGCAGCGGTCGCTGTGTTTGTTTCCACGCGGGAGGCAGTCGCAGGCTTGATTGCGCGTGCAGGCTGTTCTTCATACGCAAGCCGCATGGATCGGCGGATGCGAACGAGCCACTCGCGCATGGATACCCACGCCGCATGCATTGCGCCCCCACTGGATCCGCTTTCTGTCAGTCGTGCGATCGCAATGTCCGCGCCGCGAGTGCACACATACACGTTGAGGGCCGCATCATATCCAGCGGGGCATCCGTTTTGGCGCTGCTGCAGTACTGCAGAGAAAATGGACACAATGTTGTCTGCCGTACTCGCATCGCCCGACACAAGCGCATATGCCATGTGTCGGAAGCAGAAGGTTGCAGTGGGTGTCTCATCGAAGGAATTGCCGAGAACGGTGACGGGCAGAGATCCTGGCATGCGACAGACGCGTGCAAACGTCGCGTACACATCCTTCAAGGACATCTTCAATCGCTCTCCCTCCGCTCCTGTCGTCACTTGATTCGGGCCGGCAAGCCTCGTCACACTTTGTATCAGACTGAGCACTTTCGCACGCGGCGCACGCGAAAAGTCTGCCAAGTAGGCACTGCAGTTGCGGACTGTGTAGCCGGCCGTCCACTCCGAGCACATGGTGAGAAAATGGTGCATTTGGACTACAAAGTGTGAGCCCATCGATGCCTTGTACAGCCGTTCAAAGTTGGGTGATTGGCTCGCTGCATCGAAAACTGCGTTCAGAGTGCCGCAAACAAGCGACGCTACAAACGGTTGAGTCATCCCCATGAATGAGATTGATCGGAGGATCGGCGAAACGGTATTGTTGTTGGTATGCGTCAGCCCGAGCCTGTCCAGACACCCGTGCCGCCACCACACGATCGGCATGAGCGCCGATGCCTGAAACAAGAAGCAGGGGCAGTTGACCTTCTGGCATGGCGCAACCATTCCCTGACACTTCAGTCGCAACGCAAGGACGGACTCGAGCTTGCGCACGTAAAAGTCAACCCAATCGTCCGGGGGATCCGAGGGCGACGGAGGCAGAGAGTTGATCATGCGACCAAAATTCGATGGATTTCCATAAAGCCCCACCACCTGCGAGTCCTCGAGGGAACTTGCTGCGCGCGCATACAGGGTTCCATGGAAGCTGCGGGGGGGAATGACTTCGCCGATGGGACTCAACGACGGCGTGGGCCAATTGCTGTCGCCGGATGCGACACATCCCACCGTTGTCAGATATCGGTGCGCCTCGGGATCTGACAGAGTTCCTTTTCCACACGCTCCAATGGCATTGAATCCTCTCACAAAACATGTGAATGGACGCAGATATGGCACTGCGACCATAGCTGTAGAGCTGCGCAAGGACGCATGCAGACACAGCGGCACGTCTCGTGGGAGGGCCTACAGGCACTTCGTCGTTGCCTCCGAGATCGCGGACGAGACTATCGACAAACGCGCGGTTGGCGCTAAGTTGACGCAGCATCGCCGGGGTGCACAGCTCGCGGAACCGCACCAGCTGCATGCATCTGAGCAGAGAGGTAGTGCGGCTCCACCAAGGCGCGCCGGGGTTGTCGCTCTCCGTTGCCCCGGGAAACCGCACGACGAGAGCCGCTATCGAGGTGAACGCCTGCTGCCACTGCGACGTGTCGAATTTGAGGGACTTGAGAGTGTCGTCACCGGGGCACAGGATCTCCTGCCTGGAACAGCGTCTCTGCTAGTGTGGCCGCTTTCGACAGCGCTGCCATTCTGGCGGATACCATACGCGCGTCCATGCGACTGTTGTCAGGGGCGACGTACGTCGAGGGATCGGCCGAAAGGGCCCCGCAGCCCGCTGTGTCGGCGCATGCGACATTGATGGCACACAACACAGCGTCGGCAATCCACTTTTTGTTGTCAGCAGGAGAAGACGGTCGTGCTTGTGTGCCCGACGCAAAGTGAGAAAAGAACTTTCGCACGTCGCTCATGTTTGCAATCGCAAAGTTTTACCACTATCAGCAGAACTTAGGAAAGATAAAACGAGGACGTCGAACGGTGCGAGGAGAAATGAGCATGCTATTAAATCCAACTGCATCGGACCACACACACACACACACACACACACACACACACACACACACACACACAATACAATTTCGGTTGTGCGTCAATGTGTGTACACTCTGTGATCTTCGTGGATTACAAGGAAGGTTCCGCCGCAAACTCGTCACACCCACAAATAAGCGGACTCAAAAGAGTTGGGCGAGCCAAACGGCGTTCGTTCTGAATGTCGAAACCCACACTTCTGGGATGGACACTATCGCCGCGACATGTCGGTGCGAATGATGCTGATGCATCTGTTTGTGTCCCTGAGACCGCATCGTTTCTTTGTTGATGTAAGCGGACAGTAACAAATAAAGACAAAAGAAAAAGAAAAAATAAGAGGCTACAGCAAGTGGTATTCCCGCCTGGTCTCCCACGGCAGTACTGACCACTCTCGTCCCGGTTTAACTTCCCAGAGCGGACGGGATGGGGTGCAATCCGGCAGATATGGCCGTAGCCGAAGGAATATGCAAAGTCACAACCTATATTCAGCTGACACTTGAGACTGACTTGAGACTGAACCCGCCAAGGACTCGACAAGAGGAACGGGCAGCCCGCAAGTACAGTACTCCGGCGGCCTCTGCACCCTGATGCACGGGAGTCATATCCCTGGGCAGGGGTCAGTGCATACCAATAAGCACGCCTGGTCTCGACAGGCTGTCCCTCTTGTGGCCACTGATAGCCGCCGTGCCAATGCGAAGTAATGAATTCATGGGCGGATGCTACTATAGCGCACCTTTACTTACGCACCATAAAAAAGGGCAATCTGCTACGCCTCATCATCCAATCACCACAGCATTTGTTGTGCACGTCAATTGGGAGAATCCGCGTCCACGCGAGGCCGTTTGGCTTGCTTTTGCTCCGTCTGTTCATCACCAACAGCGCCAGAATGGTCATTCGCCTCATCGCTCGCGCCACCAGAGGTAGACAGCGACGCAGCCGTTGTGGAAAAAAACGACGATATCTTCCGTTGTCCCCTTTCATCGTGTGCGATACGTTTAAGACCATCAAGATGCGAGGAACAATTTTCAAGAATGACACGCCGCACAAACAATCCATTGGTGCATTCGATCTCGACCACGTGAACTGCAGTGTTTACGGTGAACATGCGCTTGGTTGCCTCTGGAGATGATGGATCGACTCCAGTGTGGACGGCGAGTGCATTGAGTATGTTCGCAATAAAATCCCCGTGGGACACAATTAGAACGGAGCGGCTCACTTCTTTGGGACGTCCGTGTGTGGTTGCGGCGTCTGTGCAAAGTCATTGATAATACCGGACACACAAGAATATTATTTTTCGGGGTCACTTGTAAACTGGCGCGCACAAAGGTATTTGCCCCAGGCAAAGCCGACCGCAGCTACTTACGGTCCGCCATTATCCTAGCCAAGGGTACTCAAGGGTACTAGCTAATACATTGCACCACACGTTCACTAAACTTCCATTGTCGCGCACCTCCACCATGGGTCCGCTCCGTGTCCGCGATAAAGGGGTGTCCAATGGTATCGTGAACACCACAGCAAACGGGAAGATGCCGAGCGAGTAAACTCTGAACTAGCAAGCTAGCCCTGCCGATCAATTGCAGATGGCAGAAAGTGAACAAAAATTAGTCCGAATGCACAACGAGTCTTTCAGAAATCTCTACCAATGTTGTGGATATTTCAACACTACGCAACAGAGCAAGTAGGCAACAATCGGAAGACGCACCTCTTCCGTACATCCACACTGCTTTCGCCTCCTCGCCGTGACTGCCAGAATGATCTATCGTTCCTCGGATACTTTAAATTTTCGAGAGAGCCGTAATCTCTCTCGCGCAGCCGCCGGTCGACATGTAACACGACTCTTCCATGCGCGCTCGGTGTGCCCTTTCCAACAACATCGCTGATGCGTGATTCTGCATCATCGCCCACCATACGACCAAGAGCGACCATGGCGGTCTTATGTGCACGAGTAAGATCGCTACAGTACGCGGCATCAAACGACCAACCGGAGCGCGCCAGCCTATCTCCGAGTCGTCTGGCTTGAGATATGCCATGTTGCGTCAGATCGCCGTCAGTAATTCCCTGCAACAGTCCCGCCACATTTCCGACGCTTTCCCCGTGGCGAACGACAGTAATTCGGAGCCGTGCCATTTGTGTCGTCGCTAAGGATGCTCGCCCATTACCCTTGGATGTTGCCTGGTTGCGTGTCGAATTCTGCTTATGTGACATAGATGTGCTGTCAGCGGGCCGAATCCCCTTTGCAGGCGACAGTCACGTGAGTCACGTCACCTGGCGCTGTTGGCGAGAGCTCGGCACATTCCGGGCTGCGCAGTCCACATGTCCAATTTAGCCCGTCGGTGCCGAACTTCCGCCATGCAAGTCAGCTGTGATTCATCCCAGTTCACTGAGAGTGACGTATTCATGCGCATGCGTCCCTTGCATGGGCGCGTCGATGCCTCTCATAATAAAAAGACTCTGGGGTTACACTAGACTTGCAGTTTATATCGATCCGACGTGCATATCCGCAACGAAAATGTCGACCGAGGGCAAGGTGTGCCTTTTTGGTGCTTGTCACTCTGTCGTTCGTCTGGTTTCGTCACTAATTAATGATGCCGCATGCTGGCATACTTTATTAACTTGCATTTACTGGTGTTGCAGAGCAACCTAACATAATACATCCTTCCCATGTGTGTGTGTGCAGTCCATCACATGCAAGGCCGCTGTCTGCTGGGGTCCTGGACAGGTATGAACTGCGGTTCAATCATATGAGCTATGATTCATGCCATTGCCAGCCTCTTTATCAGTATTCTTACATGTTTCTCAGCAACTGTTAAGCTGAGAGAGCTTGTAATTTTTCATTTTTTTGTCTGTTCTTGGTTTGATGGGTGAGTGCTAATGTGTCTGTTGTGGGTCGTGCTGTTTCCATTCGCAGGACCTCAAGATTGAGCAGATCGAAGTCGCACCGCCCAAGGCTGGCGAGGTCCGCATCAAAGTGCTCGCGACGGGCGTCTGCCACACTGACGCATACACGCAGAGCGGAAAGGGTGAGTATTGAATCTGTCCACTTTTGCTCTCAGTGGCAGAAAAAAAGTGGACGTATTAGAGCGGTGAATGCGTAACATGAACTGCATGAGTTTAGTATGCTGTCAACCCATTCTGTGGCCAGCGCAAGTCGCACGCGTCTATTCATCTGTGTTTTATTGGTGTGTGAAAATTTATGTGTAACTGGTATTGTGAGAGTGACCAATTGTGCGCATATGCGCCACTATCAATCCTTGCGCAGATCCCGAGGGTGTCTTCCCGGTCATTCTCGGTCACGAGGTGGGTGTGCCTAAACAGCCGATCTGATTGCAGCGTTGTATTGGTGATCATGCTCAGCTGTAGTTGACCCACATGTTGGTATATTAACGAATGTACTTTGAGCGGGCTGTTACAAGTACTGACACATGGCGCACGGCTGGATGTATTGCTTGCAACCGGACAGGGTGGCGGTATTGTCGAGAGCATTGGCGAGGGCGTTACGTCTGTGAAGCCTGGTTCGTATTGCTGTCAGTGCTCGGGTGTTTCATCGCTTGTGTCAGTCTGCAACGCAACATGACACTCACAACTGACTTTTGATGTGTTGTGGTGCACTTACAGTACAACGGCAGCCCTATATTGTTATGGCTGCGTCTTATCTGCTTTTTGAGCATTAAGCGGAATCCGTCTGGAATGCGAGCGCACATTGATATCATTTGTGTTCTTTGTGTCCAATGGTCACATCCCCACTCTGTTCCATTGGGCACTCAACGTTGATGCTTTCCACTCGGTCTGACTGTTCATGCGCAGGCGATCACGTGGTGCCCCTCTATGTCCCTCAGTGCCGCGAGTGTGAGTACATAGCCATCCTTTGAAGTCGTCGTCGAATGCAACTGGGTGGTTTAGACGTGGTTGCAATTGGGGCAATCATTATTGTGCGTCGCCTGATTGTTTACATATGCGTTACCATTGTGTTCTTGTCTGTATGTGCGTGTGCGTGTGCGTGTGCGTGTGCGTGTGTAGGCAAGTTCTGCAAGAGCCCCAAGACGAATCTCTGCCAGAAGATCCGCATCACCCAGGGCAAGGGACTGATGCCCGACGGCACATCCCGCTTCACATGCAACGGCCAGTCCCTCTTCCACTTTATGGTGCGTGGCGGTGGTGTCGCTGGTATTGTCGGTGGTTTCGTTACTGGTGTTGGTATTGCCCATCTGCATGGAATGGCTTTTGTGGTTGTGTAGCGACATGAAAGTTGTGGCTGTGGTCAACGGTACGTTATCGAGAAAGACTACGTATACATATATATATATGGGTTGTGTGTATGTGTGGTGTGGTGTGTGCGTGCGTGTGTGTTTGTTTGCTGACATTTCGTGTATTATGACAAATGTCGCCTGAATTCACAGGGCTGCAGCACGTTCAGCGAGTACACAGTTGTTGCGGAGATTTCTCTGTGCAAGGTTGATGAGAAGGCGCCGCTTGACAAGGTGTGTGATGCGTCTGTGTGTATGCGTGTGTGGGTCGAGTGTCCCATTCGCAAACTATTCGATTGAACTTGGATCTACGCCCTCTCACGGGTTCTCAATTTACAGCAATGCGAACATATGCATTCACATTCACTCATGCAAGCGCACGTAACTTTCTCACTCTTGAGCGTCCTGGAAGATGCGCAGAGCAATCGACTAACCCTCTTCCTTCTTCTCACTTCCGTCCTCCGTGTCCCTGGGCTTGTGTTTAGGTGTGCCTTCTTGGCTGCGGCATTTCGACGGGTAAGTTGTGACTGTATGTATGTGTTTATTCTTTGTTTTCAACAGTTGACCAACACAGACATCATCTTACATGTACGATGCGAATCACTGAGAAAGTGAATTTCGCAGCTGAATTGTATCTCAAGAGCAGTACTGCTGCCTCACGGATATCGAGTCTTGCACACTCCTTACTTGTACACTTCTGTCTCTTGCCTGACTTAGCAAGCAAAGTGTTCCCTCATTGCTTCCGTAAATGCCATTCTTCGGATTAGTTGCACTTTGTTTGAATCTCTGAATTCCCTTTGCCCAACCCAATTACCAACACCAACACCAGCACCACTAATGACACCAACCCAACACCAACGACATCCACTGACCAAACATATCCGCTCCATCGCCCCTTCCGTATTTACAGGCTACGGTGCTGCCCTAAACACTGCCAAGGTTGAGCCTGGTGAGTTTACCGCATAAACCTCCTTTGCTCTTATCTTGTTACTATATGTCATTGTGTATTCGGTAACCCGTCGCAACGCCCGTCTTACAGTACACTGACTTGAATTCTACATATATTATCCCTCTATCTTTCGCTCTCTGTTTGGAATCAAGAGCTTTATGTGTCATGAGCACTGATTGCATCTCCACCCACCACGAACTGACGCGAATCACATATTGCACGTGACACTCTTTCTCTCTTCATTGTGCGTGACAATGAGGCTGCAGGCACCAATGTGGCCGTGTGGGGACTCGGCGCCGTTGGTCTCGCCGTCATCATGGGCGCCAAGGAAGCCGGTGCATCACGCATCATTGCCATTGACATCAACAACTCAAAGTTTGAAAAGGGTGGGTCTATTTGCCGCTCTGTCTCTTCACACTCAGTGCCACTCTCTCTGTCACATTATTGTGGGATTCCATGGGACAGCTCCTAAGACACTGACTGAAATCCTGCATCTGTCGCATTGTGCACTGCCTTCACTGTCACATCAAGCACTGCTCTCTCAAGGGCCTGTCTATCTGATGATGCATTGATGTTACGTCACCACGCACGTCTTGCACGTGACCATATGTGCATTTCACGCTTCACATGCATCCTGTCTGATTGAAATAGTTTCCGTTTTTGTTTTTTGCTGTCTATTGGTTGAATCTGTGGCATGGGTGTGGCCGGCGACACTTAACTTGAATCCCACATGTAATTGTTGTCATCTCTGTTTGTCTGAATGTGAGAGCAGCGAAGGAGTTTGGCGCGACCGAGTTCATCAACCCCAACGAGCTCCCCGCGGGCAAGGGGCTTGTTGAGCACCTCGTGGAGATCACGGACGGCGGCCTCGACTACACCTTCGAGTGCATTGGAAACGTCAACATCATGGTGCGTTTGCCTTGTTCGTTTGTTTGTATCCGTACATGTTTGATGACAATTTATTCTACTTGTCTGTGTCTACGTCTGTGCTGTGTTATGCCGTTGTGTTGTGTTTTTGCCGCACAATCGTTATTTAACGGGACATCTTCCCACTGGCGTCGCCTGCTTCTCCCTGTGAGGCTCTATTTGGTTGTTCTTTGTGTGCGATAAGTGAGTCTCTTGGTTTCGCCTTTACCTAACAGCACTTATATCATCTTATAATGTTTACGTGTATTCCATCCGCACGTCCACCGTCGTCCGCAGCGTCAAGCCTTGGAGGCGTGTCACAAGGGATGGGGCCAGTCAGTGATCATTGGCGTCGCTGCCAGTGGACAGGGTGTGTGGTTTATCTCGTCCCTGCTGCTTCTTCTTGAGTCCACGCACATGACCAACCCACTACAGCAACTTGAATCCTGCATTCACTCCTCTTTCCTCTTTCCTTCAGAAACAAGAAACTGCCTTTCTCGTTCATTCAAACACCTTTTTTTGTTTGTGCTTTTTACACGAAGCTCCATGATGGGGCACATCGCTTTAGCCATTGATTTGTCTGTGGCCCACGAAGTAACCTTTCTCACGCATGCATTGCCTGCTCACCCATGCTGATGTTTCCACTCTGCCCGCATCACACGCCCACTCAACCGACCTTTCTATTTCTCCATTTGCTATTTGAATGCGCAGAGATTGCCACCCGCCCGTTCCAGCTAGTGACCGGTCGCGTGTGGAAGGGGACTGCTTTTGGAGGTACACAGGCCAAACACACCCGTGCGGTGGATTTGCTGGCGCTTTGCATTTAGATGGATACTTGTACAGGGCCGTTGCATGCACGTGTGTCCACGAGAATAGTTTACGTACTCCGGGGCAAACCCTCTCTCTCTCGTTTGAGCTTGTTGTGAAGTCCATGGAAACAGCGCCTCAGACACTGACTTGAATGCTACATCTCCCATTGTGCTATTTTGTGCGTGCCAATTCGTGTGGTGTCTTCAGGGTGGAAGAGCCGCGACAGCGTGCCGAATCTCGTGGACAAGTACATGTCTGGACAGCTCAAGATCAACGAGTTTGTCACCCACGATGTGCCCCTCGCCGATATCAACCACGCCTTCCACCTCATGCACGATGGATCCAGGTATGCATGCATGCTGCTGCAGCTGTCGTGCGTCTTTCCTGTTCAATTTTTTATTTGTATGTGTTGTTTTGTCAGTTTTTGTGTGTGCGCCTTTTGCGTATGTTTTGCGACTACAAGTCGCTACCCCTCTGTCGGTGCTTCACCATGATAAACATGACACTAATGTGAACTGAGTTAACGATTTCCTATATGAAACATACATTTTTTTGTTTTACAGCATCCGCGCCATTGTCCACCTGTAAGCAGTACGGAATCTCACACGATGGATGCACTGACGATACGACAGTCCCTGCGACGTCGGGCTTCACCAGCTCCTTGTCCTACAATTTGTGCGGCACCGAAGACTATTAAAACTTCTGTAAACGCCTTATACGCGCGTTGTTTGTTGCTTGCGGCCTTGTTGCCTTAACCCATGACAGTCGGGCTGACGTGTACCGAATCTGATGTCCAAACCGATACAATTGAACAACCCCCGACTGAGACGGACCGAATCATGGCCAATGGCGTAGCTGAATTGACGTTCCGGATAGTGCCTTTCAGCTGGGAAACCGCCAATTCTAACCGTACACTGCGAAAGGAGGTGGTGAATGTGCGCTGTGGTGTGTTAGTGTAAATACTCATAGCCTGATAGGGTTGATTCAGTCACGGACCGGCGGCCCATCCGTTATGCCCGCAATGACGATGGCTCCTAAACAGTCGTTACTCCCGGAAGTTACACCTCAACACCAGTGACTCTAGCATCGACAGCGTCCACACGGCAGAGGCAGCAGTAGTCAAGCGAAGGAGCTTCTTTCATTCAGTGTCCCGAAATCAGATCCGTATGAAATCAGTATCCGGCGGCGGTTCGGGAGCTGACGGTGTCATTCCATCAGTCAATATTTGTCATCCCTTCAAGCCTTCACCTTAACCTTCAGCAGTGGGGTTGAATTGAAATTCTGCCGCAAAATGAAGTCGTTTCTGCGAATTCTCAATTTAATGCCCTCGTGTGTATGTTTTCTTCGGTTTTGTCAGACAAACGCTCAGATATTATCCTAAATTTTAATCTGATTTGAGTTTGAAAGTACATTTTTGTAAGATAATAATACGCCGTCTGTCAACATCAGTCACCGAACGGCTGTGCCGAGCAGTCTCTCCTGGCAACACGCCGTGTTCCGTCAGTGTGAACTGTCGCTGACGGCAGTTCGTCAGTGAACGAACGGGCACGCCGTCACTTTACGGCAAACTATTCGCACCGAGAATACCAATGCATCTGATCATTGGTGACCGTCACAGTGTGTTGGTTGGCATCTGCATCATAGCGGCGATTCAGTGAGCGGTGCGGTTGACGACTACCTAAACTGAGTTTCTCGCGTGTGAACTGTGTCGTCCCTCAACCCGACGGCATCATCACCGAAATCGAAGAAACGTCAGCGACGGCTGGGACTCGGCCACCGCTATAGCTTCGTATCACGGACACGGTGCCGGATTGAATATCGACACCAATAAGAACTGTGACGCCGGCGGAGCTCCCAATCCTTCGATCAGCCGAGTTGCCTGCCCGTACTCCGTGTTGATGGACGGTGCGTCCAACTATTCTTGAACAGTAACCGCAAGCATCATCTGCGTACGAGTAATACCGAAGCCGCGTTGAACCAATCCGCATACCTATTTCAGTTTTTAATTACTGAGTTGCGGCCTCGCCCGGTTCCGTCGCTCCGTTCGAATGGCTCGGCGAGGGATGGTCCTCGTGGTGACGCTTCTTGTTATATGTGTTCATCACTCTCACCAAGTGCGCAGTGCCGACGTACCAAGCGCCTTCTACGCCAATTACACGCTTGGGAGTCGCGTCTTCATCAACGAAATGCACATCACCAACGCCGGTCAAGACGTCGACGAGGGAATTGAAATTGCGGGTCCTGCGGGTACGGACATTACGGGGTGGACGGTTACGTTCTACAGCTCAAGCGGAACGGTTTATGCCTCATCCACCATCAGCAGTCCGAATGGCTATGCCCCTGTCGTTCTTCCCGACCAACAAAACGGCTTCGGCACATACTTCTTCACGAAGTGGCTGGGCTCGCACGACGTTCTCCGTACAAACGGAGGTGTCGCACTCAGCGACGCAACCGACACTCTCGTCCAGTTTATCGGCTTCACTGACGGCTCCTTTCTCACGCCAATCAAGCCAACAACTGGACCCGCCAACGGTGTGCCCAGTGTGATTATATCCCTGTGGATAAACTCGAACGCAGCTGTAGGTACTTCGATACAACTGATAGGGACGGGTTACAAGTACTCTGACTTTACGTGGGCATACGCATCGAAAAACACATACGGCGCTGTGAACTCAAACCAAACGCTCAAGTTCCCGACTGCCAATGGGTGGCCCGGATGCACCGCAACGGCGATTTACAACGCAATTTTTACGATTTCTTCCGTCGGCGACATGGTAACTGGTGCATGTGTGTTTGGATATGCAAGCTTCGACGAGGATGGTGTATTCTCTCGACCTGTGGTCACGTGTCGCGATGATGCCACCTACGGCAATGATGCGAGCGCTGTGTCCCATCCGTGCGTGCGCGTATGTCCCGCGGACATTCAATACAACGCGACTTGGCCACTTGCGAAGCTGGGAGCCACCAGCGTCGGATCATGCATCCTTGGATATCTGCCGGACGAAACTGTCACTCCAACAGTCGCCCTCAGGCGCACTTGCAACAATGGCAACTTTACCACTCCGACGGGAACCCCTTGCTATGTCAATACGGACTGCGATGCGCGCCCTTACTACAAACTGGCGCGGTTTCCACGCGCAAAGACCGAAACAAACGTGACGGGTGAGTGCCTCCCGGGATCGGCGACGCTCAATGGTCAAACGCCCGTATATAGATGTGTCGCTGGGGGCACATTGACGGAGACGGTCACCAACCCCTGCGAGCCGCTCGTGTTCTTTTCAGAGCTCCGTGTGTTCGCATACACGAATCCCACTGGCCCGCCAAACGATGCGATTGAGGTTGTGGGTCCTGCCGGCATCGATCTGACGGGGTGGCAGATTGCGCAGTATGCAAAGAGCGCACCGCGCCCTCTATATTTCATGACGATAACAAAGGGATCCGCTGTGAATTCAAACGACAATGTCATACCGGACCAGCGAGGAGGTTTCGGGGCGCTTGCACTCAAAAGGGTGTTCTGTCCAACAGGCGCTTTGGCTATGGTGGATTCCGAATTAGATGTCTACCCACTTGTGCTGCTGCCACCACCACTTGTTGATGGAATGCAATACGCGATTGACGCTGTTTTGTTCAACTCGGAGCTGATATTGTTCACAGCATCCGGAATTCGATCCCGACGCGTGAGTGGGTTTACAAGCCTCACCAAGATGGATGGATGGGGGCAAAAGGGATACTCTATTAAGCTTGGCGGTGTGGGGTTGACGCCCTCGCAGCTCAACTGGACGATGAGCCTGACGGCAGAGAGCCTTGGCCTGTTTAATGGAGAGCACACTGGATTTAAGACCGCCGGTGACGCTGCGACTTTGTACGTTTCTCAGCGTATGTGCGCCGCCAACACTGATCTCAACGCTACATACCCTGCGGCGCTTGGTGGCATGTACACCAGTGGTGAGTGTAGTATTGGGTACATTCTGCCACCGGACGGATACCAGCAGACGCGTCGTTACTGCAACGCCACCACATTACAACTCGAATCACCCAATGCCACGTGTGTAAAGGGATGCGCCGCCACGACAAAGGGCAATGCGCTGTTTCCGCCAGTGCTAAATGGAGGCAAATCAATAGGCACGTGCCTCCCTGGCTACGCAAGCATGCAGACACCAACACTTGGATGCGGAAGCAGCGGCTTTGCACCAAACCCTTCGATGAACTGTGCATTTGTGGGGTGTGTGGGTGCTTACAAGGGCGCCATCTTCGGAATCAAGACTGATGTTGGGTCCGTTGGGGTTGGCACTTGTCCACTGGGATTGAGCACCGGTGGCCCTCCCCCGAATGCAACGTGCGGTGCGGCGGGCTTTGTCGGTGACGTCCATAATCCGTGCTCAAAGTCCGAAGTTTTCATCAACGAGTACAGCGACGTGGGGGTGCGTCTATTCGTTAGTGTTTCGTAAATCAGATTCCTGTCCTCGTTATGATGTACTGCCGTGTGCATGCCGGCGCATAACTTTAACACTAAATAGCACTGCCGAGCTCACCTGTCGGCCGAGATGAATGAGTTGCTTTATTGAAGTATGTGTATGACAGTTGGCCGCCATTAGTTGTTTATCAGTTTATGTTCTCGGGCGTCACGGTCATTTAAATTGTCGTGTGCACTATATAATATGATATGTATATATACATAATGGAGTGTCAAACCTGACCGCGTGAGCTGAACAACTAATTCTTTTCTCCGAATAATTGCTTGCTCGATTGTGTCAGGGTGCCTATGAGGGAATGGAGATCATGGGTCCAGTGGGCACCAATCTCTCGGCATGGCGCGTCGAACTGTATTACTCTGATGTGAGGCCATCGCACTGTCCCGGTACGCCTGTCAGTGGGAAGGCCGGGACGATCGTCCTGGGCACTGTCGCAACCACTGGCGTCGTCATCCCCGCACGCACATCGGGCACTCGTCTTTCACCACTTTTCTTTCCGTTTAAGATCGACCCGGATGAGCCATTGGCGATTGCATTGTGAATCCCGACGGATATGTAACACACCTGTTTGCGCACGAGACAACTACAGACATCATTATTGGCTCTTCTGGGAGCGCAGCGGGAATGGTTGCAACGGCAAACTCGATGACGATGCCGAATGGCCGATCGAGTGCAAAGACGTTGCAGCTGCAGGGCGTTGGTCGGTATGCAGAGGATTTTACCTGGGAAGGCGAGTACAGAACAGTAACTCCTTCAACCGATCATGGCATTTAGCGACCGTGATGTGAAAGTGTGTGACTGACAGGCCGGTTTACTTACCAGTCATGTGAGTCATTGGATTGGATATTTTTAATGTTACTTTCCATGTCTATTATAGCTTGCCAATGGTTGCTTTGATAAGTGCCCATAATGCCAGTCTGACTCAGTCGGCACCGCTGGCCATCTGCCGTTTTACTGGTGCATTATGCATTAATTTATTATAACCGCACTATGTTTAATCAGATGTGCGGCTTGCTTACATGAATAATAATGCATGACATCCTTCAGGCGTTCCAATAGCTTGTTCAGTCAAGTTCGTCAGCATATGTCAGGGACACTTTATTGGCTGTCCGCAACTCATGTGTTGTTACAGCCAGTATTGTTCCGCCCTCAATTCAATGCAACATACCAGGCCTCGGCTAGGCCGGCCATCCTTTCGCGCAGTGACTATTAATAATCTGTCACGACATCATCTACAAATTCAGCCTTGGCTTACGGCTCACATTGATAAGCATTACAGAAAACTGTATGGCGTCCCGTCTGATGAACGTTTGTCACAAAATGTCTGCCGATACTCTTTCTAACGCAGGGGTTATGTGGAATCCCTCCGGAACTAAAAACACTTGGCGTGGGACCATCGGCAATCCCTCGCTCAACTCTGTCAACAGCAACCAGAAGGTCATCTCGCCTTTTTTTCTCAACGAAATCGCATACCCAACAGCGACCTCCCCATCTGTTTCCGTGGAGATCGCAGGTCCTCCAGGTGTGTCTCCGTATGTGGTTCAATAACACCTACAGTAATGGCTTCATCAGATGTCTGGGAATCTTCAATTGGCGCAAAAAAAGGATGCGTTTTCAGATTGTGCAAACCAATCTGATGTGTCATGATGTTAACCGGTGCCGTAAGTGACCCAACATGACTTTGTGATCGGCCATATTACTCTGGTCGGCATTAATACTGCAGGTCAAACTCTCTTTGGATGGACGGTTGCGCTCTACAACGGCGTCACAGGCAAGGTCCAGGCATCGTCTGGCGCTCTCCCGGCCGGCTCGAATGTCAGTTCTCAGACTTCCCCGTCCTCTCGCCGATCGGCATCAACGACTGCAACACCATCGTTTCAATCGTTCGCTTCAGATGCTGCACTCGGCCTGTATGTTGTGACGTTTGATGTGCCGGCGGCGACTGCCACACTAATAGCAAGCGCCATTGCCGTTCTGGACGATTTGGGTCGTCTGGTTCAGTTTGTTGCGTACTCAATGCAATCGAATACAACCATCTCTGAGGCTGTGGATGGTCCGGCCGCGGGCTACACTGCGACGTTTGTTGGCACTTTCAGCCTTATTGAAGGCATGTCGCTGCAAGCGGGCGGGGTTGGGTTTGAGTGGGGCAGCTTTGCATTGCTACCACCAGCGCCGCCGTCCTTGGGAGCCCCAAATCCATCACAGACTTTGGCATATGTGTGCGAGGGAACAACTTTTTCGGAGAGCAACGAGATTTACCCGATCACACCCGTTGGACACATTGCATACGGTACGTGGTGTATGGCTATGTACTGCGGTCACCCGTAATGATTGATTGACTGGCCGCTTAAGTACTTGTCTAGCTCTACATGATATCTGCTCCACACTTACAGTGAGCGGGTTGCACTTTGGATTTATTTTGGGCAGGCTATTGTGCCACTGGCTACATCAGCAACGTCTCGCCCTATCGAAGCTGTGACATGCTGCCGTCCGGCTACTTTGGTGCGTTTACAAGTCGTCTGTCAGGGGCGGAATCCACTTGTGTGTTGCGCACGTGTCCACCGGGTTATATCATCACAAACAGCACGGCATGCGTTGCTTGTCCCAGTGGCACATACAGTCCCGATACAAACGCTCGGCGGTGTCTGGACTGTCCACGAAATGCACTTTCGCCCTCAAACAGCACAAAAATTGACGACTGTGCTTGTTTGACTGGATTCCGTCGATTAGCCACAGCAGTGGCGAGCATTAACGGCACAGACAGTGGTACCATTTCTTGTTTGGCTTTCGATGCCTCTGACCCTGCAAATTCCACTTCAGTCGTCGAAGATATGTGCCAAGTTCACCGCAATCAGGGTGTGATGCTTCTTGAAGCACCTGCAAGTGTGCGTCGATACGCCACCCCCGCCATTGCCGTCATTGCCGTCTTTGCAGTCATCTTCGCCATTGAGGTCGCCGTGGTTCCTCTTGTGACACGCCGGTTTGCTCGTGTTATCCGCCGACAGTCCGTGACAAGCGCACCTTTGGATGTTTACTCAATGCGATGGAATCTGACTAACATCATCAAGCTGGCCACGATCGTGCTGCAGATTGTCCAAATTCACGCAATTGTGCTCAACGCCCGTGTATCAGACGATTTTGTCGACACAGCGGGAACGGTCTTCTCTTCGGCCGGCGCCTCGTCTTTTTCTGCGTCGTTTCGGTGGTACTTTTGGGTGATTATGTCGGTCACACAGCTGTGGCTGTTTTACGCTGTCATCTTCATAGTGGATGGGGGCACTGCGCTGCGCCAGTCGGGGGCGGCGGGTCGCATACTTCTCTTTCCCGCCGAGCAGCTGCTGCAGATATGGACGACGGCCGGTTTCATCCCGACACTCTTGAATGGAGTGCGCGCCTTCCACTGCT
>CALSCR010000650.1:18395-36370 GCA_943704495.1 Pigoraptor chileana
CATCCCCGCTGCACTGGGCGTTCCTTTCGGTCGGATCAATTACAATACTGGTGTACTATCCGCTCGCGTCTGTGTCGGCTGTATTGTGGCAGTCGCTCGAGCCGCAGCTTGACGTTTGCTACCGCCTCAACTTCTTCGTCGTAGATCCTCTCATCAAAGTCGCTCTCGTCTTTCTCCGCGTTTTCTTCACGGAGAAGCCAAATGTTTACCTCTCCTTCATGATCGTGATCGCAGCGGGCTCAGCAGTGTACAACATCAAGCTTCGGCCTTGCCATCTTGTGTGGATCAACACGGCTGTCGCTGTGGGCTATATATCGGCGTCACTCACAGCCATTCTGCTTCTCATTGGCAACGCATCGTTGGACACACATGTAGTTTACGGAATTCCGGCCGTTTGGGGCATGGCGACAGCTGCGATATGCGTATACTTGAAGTGGGTGTACCCTTCCAGTCTCATAGCGATCGTTGATCCGGTGAAAGAAAAGAGTGCAAAAGCCCGCCGACTTCTTATGTCACTCAAGGGAGTCTTCGCCAAACGAGTGTCCACCGTCGGCATCGCGGATGAAAGCGCAACTCAGGTGCCGTCATCCATGTGGTCCCTCCACGCCTGGCGTCAAACCGGGATCGCAAAGCAGGACTTTGACTCGACGGGCTCTGATGCTGTGATGCATGCATGTGTGAAAGTCACAACGGTCAGCAGCATGACGGAACTATCTGACGGACACAAGGCGTTTGATACGGCGGCAGAATCCGCCTCGGTCACATTGCTTGCTCCGGATCTGGATGCGTTGAGTGAGTGGCGACGTACCGGAGGATGCCCGTGCGGCTGCTGTTGATGGAACCTGCGACTCTCCGCAGCGGCACTCGACGGATACCACTGTGCACAACTGCCGCCGACGCGGACAAAAGCGCACAGCGATGGCCTCATTTGTACGTTATACTAATTGAAGTAAAACCCGATTGCGGATTGGGATGTCAATTGGGGTAATGTTTCGGTATTTCGATAACTGGCTTGTGTCATAAATCATGGCTTGCGAATGCAATAAATGCTCTTGTTATTATCATCCCGCTTCTCCTGACTTCCTCGAATGAACTGTCTCAGCCGATTGATTACTAGAAATATCCCTGACAACTAACCGCTATGCATTCGCAAGGATCGCAAGGGAGAGGGGAGGATGGACGATGATGCCGAAGGTTGAGCAATTGCCCATGGTTACCAAGTATAAGCGTAACAATCAACACTCTTAGCTTTATTACATCTGTCGGTTCGCTCAAGTTGCCACCCAGCAAAAAGGCACTCAATGATGCGAATGGAATTAAGCACGGCATATATGTGCATTCTGACCTGAGAAAGGAGTGGCGACACACAACACAGAACCAAAGCAGCGGATGTGCCATGTCATTGTGGAGTGCTGCTCCATTCTGTGCAGGGCTACTCCAGCGACGCGCAACTGGGGTATCCGTTTCAAGCAGCGCTGTGGATGGGAGTGCGTGGTCCTTATGGGTTCATCTCATGTGAGTCCCTGCTGAATATGCACACACCATCCGCATCCGAGTGGTGCGGATGTGCACGATGGTCGCCGAGGAGAAGCTCAAACCACGCCAATTGAATCGAGAATGGCGGTGAGGGCCTTTGCGTACGCTCGGGGATTGTTGCGGTACATGCAATTGCTTGCACAGCTCAGCCGATTCGCGTCGAATGCATTTCCCGCACTCCCACCGCACGCGCAGACGGGAGGCACTGCAATCCCCGCCAGTTCACACTTTTCCTTCAGTCGGAGGCGGAGCGCATCCACATATCTGCATTGAATGTGTCACACAACAGGGTCACGTGAAGGTCAATTAGCAACGGGCGGGAGGCCATAAACTTCTATTGAGGCGAGCGAGTGACGATGTATTGCCCCATGTATCGTTGCTGAATCGCACAGAAATATGCCCAATAACGGCAACAACAAACACAGAATGCCTTGGTAGAATGGTGTGCGAGGGTGTGCTCATTGTGTGTGTGTGCATGTATGCCTGTGCGCACACTGCATGTGTCTGTGTACTGCATATACCTTGCCAGTTCCGAATGCCGCTTTGCAGCCGCTGTGCGCACCGCAACTTCGCCTTCTTTGGCAATGCGATACGCGTCCGATGGATTCATTGTCACCGCTGAGACCACACAAACAAGCAAAAGTGAGAGTAAGAGAACTGCTACTGATTCCATATAGGGCGAGATTTCGATCCAAAAACATGCAAGGAGAGCATGACGAGTCGAGAAAAGGCCAACACACCCTTCGGAGGTCCATTTTCAATGTCCGCCAGCAGGTGCTCCTGCATGCTGCGCGCCTTTTCCTTTGGCGCGCGAAGTTGCTGGGCTTGGTACCTGCAGCAAGAATGAGCGAATATTTGCACACGTTTGCACGCAGTTGCACATTTTAGTAGCCGTTCATCCACATCCTACATTGACTAATAATCCAAATTATGAATGAAGGAGTATTATCGACCATGCGAGTAAAAGCAAATTGAATCGATAAGCGCAAAAAAGTGACATATAAACAGGCACAACACACGCACAACATACACACACACACACACCTGTGATTTGCATCCCGCAACGTCTCTCTTGCACGCACCCTCTCCGCTTGCATGTATGCCTTTCTGGTGGCCTCCACATGATTGCGAACCTTTACATGGGCATGGAGACAACACAGGACAGCAACGTCACATATCAGAGCCCTGTGGCATGCATACACAAGCCATCTGCTTGCACCCCTGCCACGTGATCAACTCATCGGCCCGATTTCACAAAAATGACAATAAATAATAGAGTGCAGTGACGTACCTTCTCCGCCTCCTCTAATCGGCGCTTTCGATCAGAGACAAACTTGTCCGCACCAGCCACGTGGACGTCCCCGCCCCCATCTTGCACACGTGCAGGCGCAGACGTCACATCTTGCGCATGATCATCGTCATCGACAAAAACAACGTGTCTTTTAGTCCCTTGGGACAGTGGCGGGGGGCTCGTTTTGAATGTAGCCGCAGCAAGGGTATCCGATTCATCATAACCATTGCCATTGTAATTGTGATTATCATCCGCCGAGGGCCTGGCAAGATATTCCTCACGAAGCTATTGTGCGTGTATGTGTGTGCGTGATGAAGTTCGGCATCGTGTGATACTCTGAGTGAGCTTGTTTCAACTAATAAGCGACTGGATATGCCCACGCACACACCAGCATGCACACGGGTCAGTTTACGCACACGTATCGCGCCCACGCTGTCCCATTCGTGAATGAAACCCACGACACACACACACACACACACATTTTATATATATATATATATATATATAAATGTATACACAATGCAAATCTATCAGTGCGCATGTGGCACTGCACGGAGGTCACTCACTTTGCTACCCCATGAGTTCAAACTCGCACCAAATCGCGCCTCTTCCACTTCCTTGAGCGTCGGAATGGGAGGATTCTCAAATGCGCGCCTCTGCAGCCCACAGCAAACGACACACGATCGAAAAAGCGCATTAGTTAGGAAAGGTTCAACGGCATTCGAAATAGGCTATCGAATGCTGTCACTATGTGTGTGTGTGTGTGTGTGTGTGCAGATACATGTCCATGAAATCACTCGGTCGCTTTATACACTCACCGGCGGGATCACACCACGTCGTGATTCGAGTGCCGTGCGTGCAAAGTTGGCGGATCGGATGACCTTTAAACACAAGAAATAGAAGAGAAAAGAAAAAAGGCAAGTTGAAATTCGGCGAAACAACGGCGACAGAGATTCCGTTGCAATTTGAATGTGCGCATACAAAGGGCAGTAAATGTGACAAACGGCTGATTTCAGGAACACATAGACTCACATATACACACACATCCAAGCAACGCATTCACCCCTTACACACACATCCACGCAAGGAAATGCATGCATCAACGCACCTCTGATTCGAGCGCCTCTGACCCCTCCTTTCCAGAGGGGCTTGACATTGCTTCGTGCGCAGTCGGCACACGTATGGTAAGCGTATCACGTGATCGCAGCTCAGCGGCATCCTGTCTCGATAACGCAGTGCACAAGGAGGCTATTAAGGCCAAATCTGAAACGTATGTGTACACACACACACACACACTCTCTCTCTGTCTCGCTCGCTTATCGTCCGGTTTTGCGGAATCCACGGGCACAGCGCCTAAGACAGGACTTGAATTCTACATCTCTCTTCTCTCTTGTGGAGTCCATGGGCAGCGCTTCAGACTCTGATTTGCGCGTGCACATTAAGAAACACCGCCCCATAATCACACAAATGGGTGCATGGATGATAGGCAAACGGGAAAAATGACCACGAGCGATCATTGATGCGGCTAGTTGACACAAACTCACCCGCCGTGCAAGATCGGCCGCCGTTTCCTCAGTCGCAATGACCGGTCGATCGGCCTACACGTCCAGAGGAAACAGTCGCCACCAGGGAATATTGTGCGTGTGTGTGTGTGCGAGTGCGCGCGCAATGGAGATGTTCGCACATTTGAGGATGGTGATAGAGCATTGCAATGACACAAACAGTCTATTCGCTTGTTTTCATGCACAAAAGCTATTGTGCACTCTGGAGGTGCGGCTGCCAGAATGCTTCAAAAACAAAAACAACAGTTCCCTATCAGACTGTACTAGTTGTACGTCACTCTCTGTACATTGTCACTGACCCTCACTTTACGCTCCGAGATGCGGCTGCTCGCATAACCAACGCGCATCTTCAGGCGGCGTTGAAAGTCACGCAGCCGCTCTTCCTTCTCCTTCCGTGCAGCATCTGCCTTTGCAGATTCGATGGCCGCCAATGTCTATACGGGTAAGTAGTCACACACATCTCCAGAGGTTATCGTTTGTAGAGCACGGACGAATTGTATTAAAATAATTAAAAAGTTCCAACCTACAAATCAAGTGTAAGCGGAAGGCACAACTCACCGCTGCTGAATTGGAAACATAATTCTCGTGCCTCTCAACGTATACCTCGGTCTGCTTCGGCGCGCCCGGATGCGCTCTGGAATACCAAGTTGGTTAACGTGAAATCAATAATATGCACATCTTCCTCACGATAGCTACACATAGTCCTCTTCCATTTCTTCGCGGAGCAGCGCAAACGATGCACATTTACGCACCTTCGTTCTTCCGAGACCACATTGACATTATTCTTCAGCCGTATGAACGGAGGAACCACTGCGCCGTCCCAAACTGGCTGTCGGGGGACGGCCCTCACGACGGTGGCCATTCTGTACGGAAAGTGCAACCCAGGTTTGCTGTCACGTAAATATTGGAGACTACTTCTGATATTTTTGCAGAATTGTTTTCTCGAATACAGTTTGTGGAGTCCCAATGATTAGAATCTTACATCTCAAATACACTTTGTTACCACCGGATGTCTGCCACTCGAAATTCAAATTTGCCCGGCAGTTTTAAGTTTTTCTAGTCAGATCACGTGCTTAGATCACGTGCATATTCGCGGGCGCATTCGAAAATTTTCAAATTCAAATATTTTTATTATTGGCCCGCTACAAAAGTTGATGACCATAACTCTGACAAATCAGATCACATCGAAAAGTACTTTATAAGTGGACATTGGGTACTGTAGACAGACTAAACCCACACAAGCGACGTCCCGAAACGTGCTCAACAGAGAGCAATCAAGAGTGAAAAGTCGACGATAAATAAGTGGCGAATGTTTTGGTGACAGAGATAGCACTGCCATACGCATTTTCCAGGGGATCAGGTATCGGTCATACCAGTCGGGCTCCGGCTGGGATTGAAGAAGGTTGTGACATGGAGTCACTCAGAATGAGGGCGGACGAGAACGCATCTCCCAATACCCGCGCGAACATGCATTGTCCCTCACCTAAGGGACGCAATCGGACACCCACAAAGTCGCCTGTGAGTTGACGCGCTGATGGCAGTGACTGACGGTGCATAGTCCGTCCCCCTTTAAACGTGACCTTACACCACATACCGTACTTGTAGCCCATCACATCGGCAGCGACACACTCTGACGAGAACCTCCTTTTCACTGATTTCCAACATTGTGTTCCATTTTTTAGCGTAAGCGCCGTTCGCACGCCATACCTCAACTGACACCCGAGCGAGGCAGTGTGTCCAACGTCGATGATCTCACCAAGCTCAACCCGCTCACAGAAGATGGCGGTGCGTATTGTGTGCGCACTTTGCATCAACTGGTTTGTATAAATGAGTCTTTGTGATCGCAGACTGCAAATACTGACCAAGCGATTACTTATTACTCTCCGCAGTTATGGGTACCATCGAAATGAGGTATTCTGGAGGCACATACTACACATATGCCGGTAAGAATGCAACGCCATCGGAACAGTATATGCATCCCATTAGTAGTTGATCAATCACCGTTCCAGAAACATATTAGTTCATTAGCCATGTGCCATGATCCCTTTCGACAGACCCATAATTGAACGATTGCAATTGGCGCATGAAACCATGTGTCGTATATGCGCGAACCCATCCACAGGACCAAGCCTCGTTTCTGTAAACCCGTTCAAGGATGTGAGCATCTACTGCGCCGATATCATTGCCGAGTACTCAAAGTCGACGAGCCCCGTTGAAGATCTCCCTCCGCATCCCTTTGGTGTTGCACAAAATGCGCTTTTGTGCATGGCGCGCGCGAGTGACATGCAGCGGGGAGTGACAATGTCAGCGGGATGCCACGCACCCAAGAGCCAGTCGCTCATAGTGACGGGTGAAAGCGGATCGGGAAAGGTAATGTCTTGCGGGAAAGTGCATCATGTGTGTGTGAATGTTTTGATTGAGTCATACGTATTATTGTGCGCTTGGATTATGGGTCTGTTATGATCCGGCAATGAGTTGAGGTTTGTCAAAAGATGCGAATGTGACAGCTTCTTTGAGTATTTCATGTAAGCTTATTCCCATTTTGTGTATCATGTTGGCTCATTCCCATATTTGTACCGAATGTTCTGCTTTAATCCCATTCGATGCAGACAATGTGCACGACGCACCTAATGCGGTACATTGCGTCCGCAACCGGCACCGATTCGCACGGCGTCGGCGAAGTGGAGCGGAAAATTCTGGACTCAAATCCCATACTGGAGGCATTCGGTTTGTATGAGCGGTGCTTTTGACTGACATTTTGTGTTGTGTGACCTCCGTTCTTGATAACGTTGTTTTTCATTATTTCTGAATTTGTGTTTGCAATTTTTGTTGCGGATGTACCGTGTACATTGTGCGTGTAATAGTCCGCACATATATATACATATATATATATATATATATATACATACACCTACAGGTATGTGTGCCCACAGAAAAGTCCCTATATTACCACATATGCCTAACGTGCACTCACGAAACACACACCTTCGCAGGCAATGCCCAGACTGTGCGCAACGCAAACAGCAGCCGCTTTGGAAAATACATTCAAATATACTTTGGAGACAACGGCACGATCACTGGCGCAACCATTCGCACATACCTTCTCGAAAGCACACGCACTATTACACACGCCGCAAAGGAGAGGAGCTATCACATATTTTACCAGGTGCGCACTACCATTTTTAAACGTTTATTGTATCATCTTATTTGTTTGTAACAGCAGGCTGTGATGAAGCATCCCGCGCAACATATTGATGGCACTGGAAAAGCTGTGCTTTCGCACCGATTTTGCTAACATTCTTCCACTGCTTAATACCAAACAACCACATCATCCACAACGACACCTCCCAGCTTCTGTGTGGAACAGGCGCAGAGGTGCTGTCTGGTCTCGGCCTGACCGAATCGCACGATCCCTTGTCCGTGCGTGCGTTCAAGTACCTTGGGGGTGCAGCGGAGCAACAGCTTCGACGGGCGGACGGTGTCGCTGACGACTTTTCGTCGACAGTAAGCGCAATGGGAGATATTGGCATGTCATCTGGGCGAATCCAGTCGATTACAAACTTGCTTGCAGCAATTCTCCACCTCGGGAATGGTGCGTTTCGGTTATTGGAGTGTGCTTGTCTGGTGTGAATGTTGTGTGCTTGTTTGACTTGAGTGGTATGTGCATTGCATGTTGCGCACCTGTAAGCATGAAGAAGAGAGCTGGTGCGTCACATCTGGCGAACATTCGTACTCTGCGTCTCGGTATGAACAAATTCCCCCGCCGTTGTCCGCCACGCATATGCATAACCCCACATCACTGACTAATATCTGTCCTCATAACACTCATCACTGACTAATATCTGTTCTCATAACACACATCACTGTCTAATATCTGTCCTCATAACACATCCTGGTCATCGACACAGTCGATCGTACATGCGATGCCTCCGACGAAACTTCAAGCCTCTGCCACTGCGCACGCCTGCTCGGCGTCGACGCACGTGGCCTTCTCCAGACGCTCACACACAGGCGTATCACAGCGAGGAATGAAACGTTTTTCAAGCCGACGACAGACTCAGAGTTTGTTTCATCACGTGATTCACTTGCCAAACAGCTCTACTGCGCCGTCTTTGCCCACGTGGTCGATTTTGTCAACGAGCGAATCTGCCCTCGGGGTGGCGTGCCGTTTGACGACGGCCTCGGTTCGTTTGTCGGATTACTCGACATGTACGGCTTTGAGTCCTTTGAAATCAACAGCCTCGAGCAGCTGTGCATAAATTACGCAAACGAACGTCTGCAGCAGCAGTTTGTTGCCCGTGTCCTTCAGCTGGAGCAAGAGGTATGTGTATGTCTGCATTTTATTTTTGTGATTGTTGCCTTTCATGCGAATCTGTGGTCTTGCGAGCTCACAAGTCCCCATCCGTACGCCTGTCCATTCAGACTTTGTGTGTTGCGTTCGGCTTTTGTTGTTGTTTTTGTTGTTTGGCTTTAACAGTGTTATTATTACTTTTGCGTGTGCAGATATACGCATCAGAGGGCCTGTCCTTCTCATCCGTGTCTTTTGACAGCAACCGTCCTTGTCTGGACGTCATTGAGGGTGACGCTGGTCTTCTCGCGATCCTTGATGAGGTGCGTGTTATGTGCCCTACTCCCCTTCCCTGTATGACCTTCGGGTCGAATGCTTGACAATGACAAACATGGGTCCGATGTGCACATCCACTTGATTTACAAGTGTGGGAGACACGCCCCGTCCTCATTATGTGTGTATGCGTTGGTATGAACGCGCCGTGTGTCTGCATATCTACATGTGCAGGAGTGCCGTCTTGCTCGCAGCACGGATACCAAGGCGCTTCTCGATCGGTTCACATCCAGCCTCAAGGGAAAGAAACAATTTTCGACACAGCGCGGAAGCACCAAAGACTTTGTGCTCAGCCACTATGCAGGTCAGAGGTTGCGTATTGCGTAAAGTTTTTGTCTGCAATAATTCCTGATAATCGTTTTTGTTGCAAGCATACGTTCGCACACATTTGCAGCTCACTTTTGAGAGAAACACAGTCTCCATCGCACACATTATTTCTGACATCCAATTGACTGTCTCCAATGTATGTCTCCTTCCTTGTTCGCGCCTATCGCAGGGCCTGTCAAGTACAATGCAACGCTGTTCATCTCCAAGAACACCGACGACCTGATTCAAGACCAGAAGGCTCTTCTTGCACGCAGCAGCGACGACTTTGTTCTCAGCATGTTTGGACGTCCTGCTGCGGACATCGAGGTGTGTGTTACTCCGACAAAAGCGCAACAGCAGTTTGATGTCCAGACGCTGGAGAACACCCCCCGCCGTGCAGGAATTCTCCGCAATCTTTTCGAATCACAAGCAAGCGCCAATGAGAGGGACGCATCTCCCGTCCGCGGACAGTTTTCCCGGGGAAGGAGTGACTCTGTTACCCGAACGAGTGCGCAACGAACTGTCGTTGGGAAGTTTAAGGTAAGACATGTCACCATATTGCCATTTAAGGACCTTTAAGACTGAATGCTTATTGTTACGTTGCAAACGCTGTTCTCGTCTGTGTTATAAAAAGCAGTGAAACTCCAAAATACTGAACGCCCACATACCCGTCCCGCATCAATCGCAGCTTTCCCTCTCTCGTTTGGCGGAGATACTCGAGTCGACAACACCTCACTACGTGCGATGCATCAAGCCCAACATGTCTGCAACGGCATCATTGTGGGACCCGTGGCTCGTTCGGCAGCAAATACGTGCGTGCGGCGTCACCGAAACAGTCAAGCTGTTTGCGCAAGGATATCCGCACCGGTTTACGCGCGAGGATTTTGTGGCGAGGTAGATGAACGGCTCGTCTCTCGCCTGCCGATTGGATCTCGTTCTGTGTGTGTGTGTGTGCATGCGCAACGTTTATGCCTGTGTTTGACTATCGCAGTCGCGCATGCCAATCTATCTTGGACAGCGATGTGGTGTGTGTGCGTATTGATACATTTACAGCTGCTTACAATGTTCGCTCAACAAATCGACAACACTTTCCCACATGCACGCGAGCAGGTACGGTATTTTGGGCACCCCGGCAAAGACATCACAAGCAGAGGTCATTGCGAGCATTGCACAAGCGCTGTCCTCCGATGGACTGTTGCGGATTGCGATGGGACGCACGCGCGTGTTTGTGGGCGAGAGAGAGGTTTGTTGATCAATAATGGGAGCTCGTTTCAAGGCATGTTTATGCCGGCGTTGCTGTTGCGCGTGTGAGCAATGGCATGCGCTTTCCGCTTACTGTCGGGTTGTTTTATATTAATATTCCGGTGTGCCCTTGTGCTTTGCAGTGCAATCGCCTCGACCATATGCGCGCCGAGAGACTGTGCGGAGCAGCAACGAGCATACAGAGTGCATGGCGTGGTCACGCACAGAGGAGGTTACTGAAGAAAATGGCTGCGGCAGCCATTGTGATTCAGCGAGGTGAGTCGATTGATTTGTTGGCTGCACACTGAGATGTGAACTGGGCACTTCCTCAGCCGCAACAACAACACTGTGTGGATCTCAAAGTGGATTAATATTTCCGCTACTGAGGTGTCTAATTCTACCACACACAAGTCATACCTACACACACACCGACATTAAGAAATTCGCACCTCTGATCACCGTATGCATGCACCCTTGTTCCCGTATAGCTTTCCGAGTGTACCGCTTGCGAATGACCGCGGCAAAGCGTGTATGTGCCGCAACAGTGCTGCAGTCCCAGTGGCGCATGTTGTGTGCAAGAAGGGCGTTCTTGTACATTGTCTCGCTTCGTCGCACTCTCAGTAGCGTTCTGCCGGTGCCCTATGGTGAGTGCCGGCACAGCCCATCTGACTCTAGCAATCACCAGTTGGCGAACGCACTCGAATTTGCAGCAATCGCCTTTTGTCTCACCCACTTTGGTCTCATATTTGGAGATATTCTTGTGGAGTCCACGTGCGTATATCGCCCAAGACCTATCCTTTCCCCTCCGGCATTTAATTGTAACTCATTAATCGTGCCATATGACCTTGTCCCCACATTTGCAGCCGACTCCTCGAGTGTGATCGAGTGCAACACTGACACGGATCATCCAGTCAATACATCTAACGCTGCAGTCCTCGAGTGCGCTGCTGATATAGGCGACTCGCATAGCTCGCAGCCTGAGATCATTAGGGATCTAAGCATCGCCGTCACGCACACTCAGTCACGTGATGCGACTCCAGGCCTTGCTCGCGTTGTCAACATGAAGCGAGGGGAGCTTCTCTCTTTCCGGCGCCCGCACAGGGTAGTGCGACTGCACGTGCGCCCGTCACCACTTGTCAACGCCGAGTGCTTCCCGGGAATGCTAATTCCACAGGTGAGTTGGGACTGTCCGCGTTGCCGGCACTGACTGGATGCATATTACATGCAGTCACATGTGTGTCCAGCAGACTAGTAGCTCAAGCAGTACGAGAGTGTGCGCACTTCAATTTATTGTCGGTCAGTCCACAGCTCATTCAATTGAGTGGCACACTGAGTGATCACATTCGGTTCTCATGGTTGCATCTTTTATTGTACGGACCTGTGCACAGGACGGTCTTGCGCAAGTTCTCTCACGTGACATGGGCGACTGGCTCAAGAAGAACAGTCAGTCTTCGGGGTTTGCAGAGCAGTGCACACTCTGATTTTAGATGAACCCTTACGATGTACCCAAACGTGGCTCGGATCATTCCAGTCCTGTCTGGCTGAACAACTATTTACGCAACACACCGCGTCCTTACACTCTGCACAGTTTGGTACTTCAATACGGCCGCACCCTGTCGATAAAAAGGGGCATACTCCATCTGATCACACAGCGCACTGATACTATTATGCAGTCTCACTTCACAGTCGGCAGTCAGCCGAGTGCCCCGCAAGGGGCTGACGGCAACATCAAATTTCAGTCTCCCGCCTATCCCGGCCGCCGCGGAAGCACAACACACTTACGGCGCATTATGTAGACAGTTGACAAATATAGTGCCGCTTACGTTGCGACAGCCGCAACACCTGGTACTTACATTCCGGCTCAGAAATGTTGGTGCCTACTGTTTGCCGGAACTTGAAAAAGCGAGGCGGGCCACCGGTCATGAAGGACATGTGATCCATAATCCGGCCATGACTTTGGAACTCTGTCGTCAACCGAGTTACCTCAATTAGAACCCACGCTTTGTCGTGAACTGGCGGCTCCTTTTTCGGCTGATTCACACGTGACCAAAGTTGTAACTTGGAAACCGGAATTTCTCATTCTCTGTGACCGTTCTCCTTGACGGGGCCGTCGGACTGTGAGATTTCGTGCCGGCAGTTTAAAGAAATTCCATACATACCTCCATCAAACGAATGGCCATCTCACAGCAACATCGTGATGATCGGAGAGCGCGCGCTCGCACAGCCGCCCGACTGAGAATAATAAAATTCTATTTTTTAATTATTTTAATGCCGCAATTTTGACTTTGCCAACGCATGTTCAGCAACGGAATTTGCAATCATTACCAAAATCCCATACACAACGGATACTAAATATACGCGGCGTTCTTCCATTCAAAACGGGGGATTAAAATGAATGGCATCGCACGCGCAGCCACCTTTTTAAGGTGTAAACAATTAGCCGATTCGCGCGAGAGGTACTTTTCCATTCGCCAACGGTGGGTGACCGGGCACACTCATTGCTACTAATGCGCCGATTATTTTGCACTGCGCGGCGCGTGCAGACATCTTCACCCTGGCACTGAAAAAACGTGTGATGAATCGGAAACCAGGACGTGGAAAGACGCCGAAGCTCGGGCTGGCGCTGAGTAATGGCGATCCAATAACTCTGAAAACCAAAACTTGCTTCACTCACCAAGTCACTTACGATTGCTTACGACACAACTACTGTGGAACGTTCTCCACGCGATTGCAGTCCCACTCACCACTACCCCGCCCGTGGGTGATCTGAGTGGCCGATGTGCTCGATCCCCATTGCTCCTCATCGCACTAGATCTCTGCGTGAGGCAGTCTTAATGAATTTCGGCGCATGCGCTCGGCCGCCAGTTGTACCGCGGGACTAACTGAGCGGGGCGTGTGAAGGGACAGCACTGAATCAATGCCCGGCACAGGTCTTCGTGTCCACGCCCAACATGCCAATTTTCGTCGATGTCATTCCCCCAACGGCCCATCGTTGACATACCTCCATCGAACAGTGAACTAGAAAGCAAGTCAGCGGTGACTCACCACTCTTCCACACGCGCGTCCTCTTGCATTCGGAATTATTACGGTTGCAACTGAAGTGCACGCAGCAGTCAACAACCCTCGGCAGGTACGGCAGGTGCGATGTTAAACTGAAGTGTTCAATGATACTCGCAGTGGGGCGTTCTAGGTGCATCTTGAGCGATCTTGATAGAACGAATGTCATGTAAATAACGCACGTGTGTTATTCTGTGCCCCCGCTCGTGACCTCGCGGCATTTGCAAAGAACCGTGCGGCTCAGTACTGATTTGGACTGGACACTGAATCCTCCCCGGATTACAGCCCCGTGCTGCAACTGCAGTGCCTGCGGCGTGCCACGGCAGTAAGCCAATACTCGGCCGTACCCATCAGTTGTGGCGGACACCGGCGCGAGCTGTGCATTGGACCCGCGTCAGTTGCGCACGTCTCAGTCCACGCGACCAGCCTTCCTCGTTTACTTTATGTCCGAAGCGGACACACGCTGATCGTGATCGACAGAGGGAACTGGTATTATTCAATCCTGTGATCCTTTCTTTTGCATTCGATACGTTAGTTGTTGCAACGAGTTGCGTTTTTTTACAAAGCTCGCCGCATCGGATCTGAAAGTGTCGTTATTGGCCGATTTCGTGTATCGTTTGAACGGGGCGACGGCGACTCTGATTCGCAACACTCAAGGACGAAAGCGAATTGCGACACGAACCCGGTGCGAATTTATCAGTCGGGACCACGATCCCACCAAAAGCCCCTCTTCAGCGCAATTATTTTCTGCTAAATTCAGCCTCAGTTTCGATCATTCGCAAAGAAGGCCACCGCTGGATCGCAAGCAAGATGTCGCTCTTGAAAGGGATGCTTCGCACTCCGTTTGATTCGTCATCAGCGGCGACTCTAAGTGGTCGCCTTTTCATAATTGTACTCGCGACATTCGCCGCCCTAAGCATCCACAAGCACTTTGAGGAATCGAGTCTCACAGTTTCTTTCTCGCCGCCTCAACTCGACGGCAAGGTCGATCTTACGTACGTGGTTGCGCACATTACTGCCTCCGTGGTTATTATGGGGGGCGTCGTCGTCGCATTTGCCTTTCAGGTGGAACTGAGCGTGTACGGGACGCGATCGGAGGTCGGTGGAGCGCCCAAGGACAAAGCTGACATCACTGCCGTGGATCAGAGCGCATCCTCGCCACGCGAAAATACGCACACGAAATCATCGAATTCAAGGCCGTCGCCATTGGGTGATTCGCACTCGGTTGGTCCGTCATCGCAGGACCACCGACACCCTGAGGCCCGACAGAGAATGGCTTCAAGGATGGTCGGGTGAGTGTGGCACCCCATGTGTGCGCACGTTTGTGCCAATGTTTGGGTGGGGAATTTGTTGCGGATCGATTAATGTTGGCTGGGTAGAGAAGATCACTAGTGTGTTGTGCCGTGGTGAATTTCGGGTGAATCAGTGTCGCTTATTGTATTGTATAGCCGCATTCGTGAGATTAATGGTCCCAATCGACAGCGTCTTAAGTCTGCTGTTGCGCCCACTGCTTGCGTGTCGGCATGGGCGAGTATATGGCAGCGTTCGAGTGATTGGTCAGTCTTAGTTATCTTAGCTGTGTACTCACACACTCCATCTTTTCGATGCGCGCCCGTTCGTTTGATTGCAGCTACGTTAACCACGAGCTGAGGTGTGTGGACAAAATTCCTTTTTAAAGGAGTCTTTTAATGCGTCACGGTCAAATTTTACCGCATTCGGCTTTTCCGTCTCCCCCGCTCCTCCTTCCTACAGATGCTGCATCCCATCTCTCTCTCTCTCTCTCTCTCTCTCTCTCTCTCTCTCTCTCTCTCCCCCGTTGGAGTCGATGGGCTTATGCCTAAGGCGTTTTGAGTACTGAAGGTCTCTCTCTCCCCCTCCCCCTCCGTCCCCAATTGATAGACATGCATTCCTATCCTCACCAATTTGAAATCGGTGTTTATTCGTTGTGGTCTTTACAGAAATCCGCTCAATGGAGTCATGGGCCTCGTTGAGCTTGCGATTGGATCTCTCGCTACATGTATCGCCATGGCGCAGACTGACCACGCCGACTCTGAACGCGAGACATCAAGCGACATCCCTGCCACTCCCTCTGCGCGTCCGTCGACGACTCCGATGGACAGTGCATTCAGCGGAAGCAAAATCCACTCGAGCACATCCCCGGCCACGTGGCCGGCATCGCATATTGCCGACAGCGCCGTTCCGTCGACCGTAGCAGCGGATGCGGACAATTCTTCTGGAGGAATATTGTACGGACAGCGGGCAAGCGCCTCTCTACCCGAGCGGCTGTCGCTCATCAGGGCCGACTTGGTTGCCATTGATCGTCTCTGCCAATTGCTTAAGCTAGTTGTTGACGATGTACGAGAAATCCGACGCTTTGAAGACGGCGCGCTTGTTATTACTCCGGCGCCCGTATGTCTGCGTTCGGTGCTTGGCGAGGTCGTTGCCGTCATGCAGCCCAAGCTTTCCGAAAAGCCTTTTGTCAATGTGAGCGTCGAATTTTCCGACAAATCGCTCGAGGAAAATCCGGTGATATGCGATCCGCTGAGGCTCAAGCAGGTCCTCTTAAACCTTCTCTCCAATGCAATTCGGCACAGCGACAGAGGAACAATCAACGTGACCGTCTCGATGGTAGACGAATCGTCTCGAGACGCCTCCTCGACGCCCTCTCCAACATTCACGTCGTCCGACTCGTCCGCCGCCTCGCAGCAGCAGTCAGACCTCCAAGCTCTCGTTGCACCGAGCTCTGGTGCCGGTAAGCGCATTCGGTTTGCAGTGACGGACAACGGTTACGGCATTAGTCCAGACAAGCAGCGCCTCTTGTTTGAGCCGTTTCATCCCGACTACGAGAAGGTCATTCTGAACCCCGGTGGCAAGAATTCCAACAAGTACGCGGGCACGGGACTCGGACTGTACCTGTGCGGCCTCCTCGCAAAGCTCATGGGTGGTAGCATCAATTTTGTCAGTACCGAGGGCCGGGGGAGCTCCTTTTGGATTGACATTCCCGCCTCTTTTGACGAATCGACCGGCCGCAGCCTCAATTCGCCAGGCTATGCACCCGATCTGTCTTCACTAAACAGCCTTGGAATGTCCCCGGCGTCGGCTGTGAAGATCGCCCGCCAGTCGCACGCGCACAGGACAGAGCGCGAGACCGACACATCGCAGCACCAATCGAGCGCTTTGGGGAGTGAATCATCGTCGCTTGCCTCTGCCTCGTCCGCCAATGTGAAGACGGGGTGTGCGTCGCGTTCTTCAGAAGCGATGTTGGTCTCCGGGGGACCTTCGTCTTCCTCTGCAGCTTTGCCGTCGGTGGCGTTAAGGCCCACGCCGGAAGTGCTTGTTGGAACACACCATCTTGTTGTGGACGACGATAGAATTAACCGGACTGTGCTGCGTCGATACCTCGAAGGCGCGGGAATCGCATCGGTGGACGAGGCCGAAAATGGGCTTGAAGCGCTGCGGCTGGCCACGTCTAGGCAGTACGATTACGTCTGGATTGACATGAAAATGCCTATTATGGGTGGACTCGGTGAGTTTGGGGTGCTTAGCTTGCCTCAGAATAGTAGTAGCTGTCTCTCTTTGCAAGTTTATGATAGAGTCATTTCGCAAAGCACTTTGTTTGACAAACAATTTACATGTGTTCTAATCCCTGGTATTTCTCAGAGGCGACTCGACGTATCCGCCTTCTCGATCAGCGGAGCGCATCTATTCCCATTATCGGCGTTACTGGCGATGTTACAGAAAGCGACGTCAAGATTTGCCGCGAGGCTGGAATGACGGCAGTGATGTCTAAGCCCATCAGTCGCGCGCGTGTGTTCAGTATGGCGGACTCGAGGGGTAATCACCCGACCGTGTCACTCGATGCAATAGCTCAATAATGGTCAGCGCGTTGCTTCGGACATTGTTGATCACGAGGAGCCACACACAATCTGTCACTTGTTTACATTGCAGTGATACTGGCAATGTCTTATTGACAAGAATGCGGCAGACGCCGGTTGCGTAAACCTGTGTTCCACCAGCACGATAATACATATGATTTATTTATTTACAAATGGAAAAGTTGCGCAGACTCAATATTGGCGACAGTGACTCAACCAGTAGTTCGGCAGTCGAGATTGCGGAAACGGATCGGATCACGTCACACATGCGTTTCCTGCGTCAAATCTACTTCGGCATCGAATTGTTGCATTGAAGTGCGTGACTCGGTGAAGCCGAAAGGATAGGCACACCCACATACAACTGACACGCACACACATATACACACACATACACACTGGCATGCACACTGACACACACACACACACACACACCGACACACACACACCGACACACACACACACACACACACACACACACACACACA
>CALSCR010000652.1:3016-34140 GCA_943704495.1 Pigoraptor chileana
TCGGGGGGTGCCTGGTGTGCAAAGATTGGGGCGTATTTGTGTATGTATGCTTGGAGCAGATTGATTCAGCTATGGCCGTGACTGTTCGTGTGAGTGCGGGTGTTGAACCTGAGATGACGATGGTCGTGCGTCATTGTGCATTTCTGATATGAAGCGCCTGTCCTGTGCCCATCGCCATGCAGGATCAAGTGGAGGAGATGAAGAAGAAGGAGGAGCGCAACGAGAAATTTATGATCGAAATCACAAACGAGAACAAGCGCCTGACAGACCCACTGAATCGCGCACTCGCCGAGGTGGACGATCTCCGGCGGCAGCTCGCAAACTACGACAAAGACAAGACGTCGCTGCAGAGTGCGAAGGCCCGCCTCAAGGTTCACGAGGAGGAGTTCAAGGCCCTCAAGTGGGAGCACGAGGTCCTTGTCCAGCGATTTGCGCAGGTGTGTATGGGCGTGTGTAATGGGCGGGTGTGTGGATGCCTGCCGTGTCTTTTGTCTGATGGTATTTGCTTGCTTATAGAGTGACTGTGTGGATATTTCGTGCTCATTCCCTCTCGATGTGTGCGGCATATATCGGTCTCTCGCAGGTTGAGAAGGAGCGTGACGACCTCTACGACCGATTCGTCACAACTGTTTACGACGTGCAACAGAAGACGGGATTCAAAAATTTGCTCCTCGAGAAGAAGCTTGGCGCGTTGTCCGAGCAGCTTGAAAAGAAGGTGCGATGCGAGAGATTGTGTCGAATGCGGTATTGTTGAACTGTCTTGCGTGTGAGGGCACTTTGTCCGCAGCTTCTCTTTGTATTTGCGAGTGCCGTCTGTGCAACATGCGTCCTGAACCCATTTCCTGCTCTGTCGCCCGCTGCTGTGGATTGATGTTTTGCAGGAGGCCCAATTGAACGAGGTCCTTGCGGCGTCGAATCTCGACCCAACGGCGCTCTCTGCCGTCACGCGGAAGCTGGATGACGTGCTTGACGCGAAGAATGAGGCCATCAAGGATCTCCAATATGAACTTGCGCGTGTCTGCAAGGTGGGCGGGCACTCACGTGACGATTGCGCGATATCATGTCCACAATCGATGGTGGCGTGTGTGTGTGTTGTGTGATCGGAGCATGTTATGTCCACAATCATCGCTGGTGTTTGTGTGTGTTGTGTGATCAGAGAATGCCACTCAAGTGCCTCCGTGCGCTGACGTCCACTTTCCATCACTTTCCTCTGCCATTGTCTGCATCACGTAGGCCCACAACGACCTTATCAAAACATACGAGTCCAAGCTATCCGAATTTGGCATTCCGCAGGAGGAGCTGGGCTTCAAGCCCCTGGCCACCAAAACGGGCCAGTCGCTTGGCCACGGACCGGCTGGCCTCGTGGCGACCATCTCCCAATGAGCGGATGATCAACACTTGCGTACGCGGGCGTCCCAGCCTTATTGCCGTTTTTCCATTCGCAGTGTGTCGTATCCGCGTGCGCTTGCGTGCGTGGCTGCCGTCGTCGAATTGTATATTTTTCTTGCCCAATGTGTTTGCGCAATACATTTGCCAACAAACAAAAAACAACAGTAACAACAAACCGCAACCGGCATACACATTGTAGTTGCAATTCAGAGTTATTTGTGAACCATGCCCACGGCTGTGTGAGTTTGCATCTGAGAGCTTTATTCTGTCCCATGGTCTTGTCGTGTCTATCGGATCAGCGGTATGCCCGTCCCCACACGCCGCCGATAGTCTTCGTAGTCGGGGCCAAAGAACGACACGAGCGTCTCTTCCTCGTATCTGTCCATGTTGATGGTGATGGAGAGGGGAGGCCATCAGCCGCTGCGCTTAGTGACTACGCTCAAGGGACTGCCGCATGCAGTGGTGGGCTGGGCGAGCACGAGCATGCAGTGCAAACAGGCTCTCAAGCTATGGGCACTCACTCGATGCGGTCGCGGAAAAAGCGCCACGAAGCCAATGCGAATCCGACGAGTGAGACTGGGTTGCAAAGAAGGATCTGCGTGCCGATGCTCCACCAGAACCACCCAAAGTACGACGGATGCCGTAGCACGCTGTGAGGGGGGTGTGGGGCGCATTGTGTCAGCAGTGGCATGCAGGCAGCCTTGTCAATGCGGCTTTGACAAAAGAGAGGAAGGCCGCAAGTGCGTATGGATGTACTGCAATGGACAGAAACTTCATTCCTCCCTGTCCTCGGTAAGTGGCGCACATACGGCTGCCAAGGACGCACTCAACACTAATACATATACTCCCACATGCATGCAAACGCACGCAAGTACGCACGCACACCTGTAGATTCCAACAGTGACCAATTGATGGTCTCGCTTCTTGTCCTCTGCAATAATGTGTGAAAAGTTGCTCCGCGCAGTGAACATGGCGAGCTTGCGGACAAATTCGCCCATAATGACGATAAGCAGCCCTGTTGGTGGGAGGCAGAAAGGTTTGACAGTCAAGGGTGAGGAAGGCGGCATGGAAGGGGGGCCTGCACACGAGTACACCGGGTTGGGTGTCGGGTGGACGGAAACAGACCCGGGAGTCACTGTGAAGCAAGCACAAGCGATAGTGGGAGCTTGGCATTGCCTGTCCAGCCAAACAAACATAAACATAAACACAGCATCACGATGGATATGACGCACCGACAAAGCTGATCCAGTGATGGCCCTTGAGCGACGGGAAGAACACGGCCTCCACTATGTACTCGGCCCAGCAGAATGCCGCTGCAGCCTTGTACTCGGTACTGTGGTTCAGTAGAAAGGCTGCATACGTGCATCCACGACAACGGCATACGCAAAAATATCAGCCATGTGAGAGCGCTTCACGATGCGGAGAATGCGCAGGGGACCAAGAAAGGAGACAGGACTGCTTCATATGCGTGCACGGGGGCTCGCACGGAGACAATGAAGGCAGCAGACGTGCAGATGCACAGTGCAGACTCACACTCCAGGGAGAGCTTGTGTTGGTTGAAGAGGGCAGTCGTCATGTACTCTGACCAGTGGAAAAAGGCCAAGAACGCAACATAGGCGCCAAACGCCCAGTGTCTGCGGGTGTCAAAGCGGGAGATGCACTGAGTGAATCAGTTGACGTTTTGACACGGACCCTCAACGCTGTTGTCCCACGCGATCGCTTTCACGCAGCATATGTGAATCCCACAATACTCACGACATACAAATAAATGGGAACAATTGGAAACAAGTACGAATGCGTGAGGCATGCTGGTACTGGTCGCCGCCACGCGCTCACTTACAGCGGATGTGTGGCTGCAATGACAAGCCCCATGCCGCATGCCACGCCAATTCCAAAGGCACGGAGCGCAATCTGGCCTGGCATGAGCAGCGGAGGGAGGTTGCCGAATGCGTCAACCACGCTCTTGACGTCCATCTTGCAATCAAACAACACACGGGCGGTGCCGTGGAACAGACAATGAACTACCCGGTCTTTAAAGCAGAATAGAAAAGGCACCGCACGGTGGTCGCCGTCGGATGCGCCAGAAGACACAGCCTGGTACGGTAAGAATAAAGCTGCAAAAGCTATTCGCAACCCTTGGCACAGTCGTTCATAGTACGAATGGGGGGTCACTTTTACCAGCGGCTGTCAGCCGAATCAAAATGTATGCATTTATTACTCAGTGAATTTTCATCCGTTGTCACACCACATCACAGCCGGTATTTATACTGCGGTGCGTCGACAATATCAATTAACTCGGGGCTTCATGGCTGCGGCCGTCAGGGACCGACGAGTGAGAGCCACTGTCTGCCACTACTGAGTTCGAGTGCCGGCAGTGACCTACGTTCAAATCAACGGCTGACAGTACACTGACATGTAACTTTTTAACAGTCAGGACGTTTATTCGTACTGTGCCTTGTGATGGGGCGATACAAACAGACAAGCACTGTAATGCCGAAATCAGCGGCAGGCTTACTCGGCAGACTCCGTGCACCGCTGCGACGCCCGTTGACGTAGACGTGGCTCGGGGCTTGCATTCACTGTCGCCACCTTCCAGAAGTTTGCAGAGGCGTGCTTGATCGCAAAGGCAGCGTTGCCTCATTGCCACTGTGCAGGCCGTGCTGTCAACGGCCGATGTGTCACGTGAGCAATCTGATTCGGCAGCAGCGAATAGCACATGGGGAATGCCGTGTCTTCAGATCATGTATCGATTCGTGACCCCTTGTGAGCAGCACATCAGATAAGACCATCTGTGCTGCTGTGACTGTGTCGCGGCGGTCCGACTGGGCAGCGGCCGATGTGATACTGATGTATTGTTCTGTGAATATGCCGGACGGCTTCCAGCCGACCAGCAGGACACCGGGCCGCAGTCCCTGCCTGCGGGTGAGCGCTGCAGTTGAACAACCACCACAATCAAAGCCGCAGTCCCTGCCTGCGGGTGAGCGCTGCAGTTGAACAACCACCACAATCAAAGCCGCAGTCCCTGCCTGCATCTCAGTGGGGCCTCCCGCATAGTCATTGAATGGTCATTGGCAGCCACTGGCGGTCCTCAGTCCGACTCAGCTAAGCGGGTGGGTCAGTGGGCGCATCAGTCGGATGGCCAGTTGGGTTCGGCGGTCTCAGTGCCAGTGAGTACGCTGCACTGCAGACAGTATAGTGCTTCATCCCCTGCCGCGGTCTGTCGTCGAACTGTTTGTATCCCTACAGCAGTGACGACTGACACTCGCTGCCGCCCGTCCACTGAGTCACAACTGGTTATACGTTACAACACTGACATGAGAAGGCTCGGTCAGACTGAGCAGGCGGCAGACTGGCCGTATTTACTTTTTTGAACTTGCGGCATGAGAAATATTTTTAGCTTTACTAGTGATTTGAATTCGTCTGGGAATCGGGGCGTTTTTCGGGCAGTTTTCAGTCTAATTGCAAAACAGGCCGAGGGGGCATGGGGGCGGGACCTGAAAGCTATTATTAGTCTGCCAAAGTGGGCCATTTTTACACTTATAGCCATTCTCAGTGGCGACTGCGGACTGTGAGGAGGAATTTGCAGTGAGGGATTCAGTGTGAGGGTAAAGTGTGGTGCCGACCGCTTTGCCGACTGCTTTGCCGCCAAAACAGACAAAGTGACTGCGCGGGAGAGAAGGTGTGGCCGATTTCACGCCGGTATAAATACCCATCAAGCTGGCCTGGATGCAAAACATCACCAAACTACAAGCAGCAGCTGCAGAATTTACTGCTTACCAAGACCATCCTGATCACAACTGAATAGACTGCCCACTGTTTGTATTTCGCGCACTGGCAGACAAACTATCGAGTTTCACTGACAAGAAATCAACCGACACCACCCTACTGTGCAGCCGCCGAGGCTACGTCTGAAGATGCGCGCGCCCGCCATTCGCGTATTCCTCGTCCTCGTGGTCGTTGTTGGCGCCCTCGTCGCACTCACTCAGGCGACGGAGGCCGTGGCACGCACGCAGTCCCCTCGCGTCCGCCGCGAGTGGCGCTCCCTGTCAGCCAGTATGCGCTTCCGCGTCGCTGCCGCCTTGTGGACCCTCAAGACCACCCCCACAAAGGAGGGGCGCGACAAGTACGGCCCCCACTTCAACAATTACGACGAGCTTCTCATGCTGCATGCCTGCGCCGTCTACGATCCACGCTGCGATGTGGGCCATTTTGGGACGTCCTTCATGACCTTCCACCGCGCCTTCCTTCTCAAGATGGAGCGCGCTCTCCTCTCGGTTGATGCAGGCATTGGCGCTCTCCCCTACTGGCACGCCGCCTTTGATGCTGTGAACGGGACCTACCGCAACAATCCCGACAAATACATTTTCACGTGCAAGTATTTTGGCGACTGGAAAACAAAGGCGGCGGAGGGTTATGCGGTCAAGAACGGGCTGTTTGCCGACTGGCCCGTCGCTGAGTTCACATCGGACAAGTATGGCAAGAGCTCGTGGCTTGCACCGGCCAACAAGTGCGTGCGCGAAGAATGGTTCTCGCCGTTGCCTTGCAACTCGAAGAATCCAAAGTCAACACGCTACATTCGCAACCACCTCGACTGCACACCCACGGTCGCCCGCAATGAGAACGACGTTGTGCTTAACCAGGGTGCCGGACTGGGCGGATCCACTGAGATTGTGTACACGGACGCCGACTTCAAGGCGTGCAGCTCGTTCGATAACGTCAAAAGCTGGATGGATTGGCAGAACTGCGTTGAGATGGGCGTAGCTGCGTGCTTGCCCGTCACCCCTGCGGAGCTTGCCACGGTCGTGTCGACAAAAGTGACCTTCCCGCCAGTATTCCGCAACTGCACCCGCCACAACCTTATGGGCACATATATCGACAAGAATGGCAAGATCCAGCTCGTCAACTTTTTCCACAGTATGGTCCACATCAAGACGGGCCTGGATCTGGCGGACGTCACCACAAGCCCCAACGATCCTGGCCCCTTCACTGGCCACCACGCCAACGTCGATCGCAACAATATGATCTGGCAGAAGGCCGCCGCGAAGCGCGAGTCGACGTACTGGAACTATCCCGCATCTCGCACCTCCCTCCAGGGCGCCGGCCGCTCAAACCTGACCGTTTCGGGGCCTTATGCCGTCCACGCGGCCTCCTCGTGCAGCAATAATTCGATATACCCCGAGTACCACGCGACGGACATGTGGACGCGCGGCACCACACTCGACGAGGTTGTCAACCGCGGCTTTCCATTCACAAATCTCTTTGACTGCACCGCGGATGCCGTCGACAAGATGGGGCACCGCATTCGCTGCACGGGCGAGCCTGGCGGCTACACGCACCGTGAAATTCTCTACTGGACTGCACCCGGGCGCACACCATACACGTACGACGTCATGTCCTGAGGGCTTTTCGACAAGACTGGCGGGTGTCGATGTGGCAATGGCGGTTGATTGTCGCACGTCGGATGGGAGTGTGCCACTCAGTGGTGGCGGTTGCACTGCCGACAGCGTTTTCCTCGTTATTTTCACGCATTGCACGCGATTGCACAGCCCAATGAAAGTACTAACTGGTTCAATAGCGAGATGTGCAGATGTGCGTGCCCTTCAGATCGCTCACAAAAACACATCGTCAGTCTGATTGGTGTGATGTGTGGCGTGGCGTGTGTGCGTGAAAGTCATGGCCAGTCAAAGGGTTGAAAGTATACATTACATTAAACGCACTGAAAATCACACACGAAGCGCACAAACGACGACGCGCAGGAAAGCAAAGCAAAGCAAAGAGATAAAAGGCAATGGCTAAATGACAACCTGCGTGCCCTTCTGGATGAGGGGTGCTGGCTGCGACCTCCGGGGCACCACATCATCGTCCCCGCCCGACAGCACGTGCCCGGCATTGCGGTGGGTCCCGTGACGCTCGATCACCACGCGCGATGAAGCCGCTGTGGTGGCATGCGAATGCACTTCGTCCCGTGAGTGCGGCACGCGTGAGGACGAGGAATACGACACCGCGGAGACTGTGCGCTGCTGCTGATGTTGCTGATGTTGCTGATGCTGCTGCTGCTGGGCGTGCTTTCGGTGGTATGCGGCCTCGGCGTCCAGTGCATGGGCAGGTCCACTGTGCATCGGCGCCGACTCGGCTGGCAATTCTTGTGGGGCGCCCCCCCGGAACATACTCATTGCCTCCATATTGAGTGCGCAGACCCCACGCATAAACGCCTTCTTCATCTTCTCATTATACTCTTCCTGCTGTCTGTGAAGTACGCCTATCTCTTCCCGCGCGCTGTCCAATTGTGATCGGAGCTGTAGACCACGCATGAGGGTGTGATAGATACAAGCACACAACTCTTAGCAATTGGTCTTCGCGTGCATAAACGGCTATATTCCAACGGACGAATTCTACTAAGACCGCGTATGAACACACACACACACGCTCATCACTCCCAGGGACAATCAAAACGATTATTCCCCACATGGCACGGCAGTGCATTACCCACTCACCACTGCGAGCTTTTCCTCGTAGTCGATTGTCAGGACACGACAAACTTCTTCCGCGCGCGCCTAAATTTAAAGGAAGTATCATCATCATCAGAGGTGAATACACGTTGTGTGACTTTGGTTGAAAAAATGTACGCCTGTATATGCAGAGTATACGACATCCACAAACAAAATTCGAGTGTTCCCACCAATCACTCACGCCCACATGCACATGCAACAAGTACCCACCTGGCATGCACGCTCGGCGCGCTCCCTCCAGCCTGCTTTGATGACACCATGCCACCCCTCGAATGCGCGTCGGAGAACGGCGCGTCGGTGGTGCTGGTCGGCGAGCCGCGCTGCGTAGCCCTCGCGCTGCGCCTCTGTGTGTTGCTGCCGCCACCGATCGAACGCTGCCCGCGCAGTGCCGCTGTCCCGCTGCACAGTGCAACCGTGTTGCGCATTATTACATCAACACGACATGCATTCAAGGAAGTCGGCTGATTGTCACAAGAAGACAAGCGAGTACATAATAATGGCACTGGCTCCAATTGCGACCACACAGGAGTCTTGTAGAGTCCATGGGCACAGCGCCTAATGCACTTGACTTGAATTTTAAGTCTTTGGCAGACAATGTGCAGATTCACATGGAAACAAGCAGAGCAACAACAGCCGAAATGCACCGACCTGCGCCTTCATAAGCGCGAGTAGCCGCTCCATCACAAGCTCTCTGCTCTTGAGCGACTGCCCGCTCGCGTGTGCATGTTCCCGCAGCGATGCGCATTCGGCCTGAAGTGTTGCAAGGCGCGCATTGCAGCTGCGTCGCTCTTCCTCAATGCGCCGCAGATTGCGCTGCAGGAGACGCACCTTTGTGTGCGAAAACTCGGCCTATGTCGTCGTTGCGGCATGGAAAGGTGCCCGGGGCACAATGCATGCATGCAGTGAGTACAGCCCTTCAGAAAATGGCACACGCATTCAGGTGTGTTTCCACTAATACCTCATCCGCACTGAAGCACAGTAATACGCCCCAAAGCACAATTGGGCACATGAATGCGAGGACACAGGGACACCTACCAGCACAGCCTTCTTTAGAGTGCCGCACCATGTGTCGAGCTCTCCCTCAAGCTTGGATATATCGTCATCGAGTGCAGACACTTCAACCTCCTCTTCAAGGGTGGTTGTCGTTGTCGTTGTTGTTGTAGTTGCCATTCCTGATGTCGCTGCCGCCGGCCCATATCCGTGCACTTTCCGCACAGAGGGTTCTGCCGACCGTGGCCGCGACCCAGCGGGTGATCTTGGGGCCGCAGCGGCGACCTTTGCTGGTTCGGAGGCGCGGGGCGTTGCCACGACATCATCTTCACCAGCGTCGCCCTTCAGCAAGCTCCTTAGGAAAGGGCGTATCTGCAGGAAAATAATTTGTCATCGATGTCTGTCTCAATCAGTCCGCAAATTACCTCACTGATACATGAACTCAAATCCGATTTTCAGTTCTTGGACCAAGAGGGCCAGCTGCGGACAGATTCACCGTCTCACCTGAGCGTATCGAATTGCGTCGTCGTACTCGTCCTGCACACTTGACACGGAGCTGCCACGACTTCCGTCGCTTGCTTGTTCCGGCGGCGAGTCTCCCAGCGATGCAGCGGATGCTGCAAATAAGTTCCGTGGGGAATAAGAATGAGATATCTGGCAGATCAAAGCACGATCAAGCCAAACTTTTCAGAAGTTGAAGGTCATACGCGGTCCGATTTCGATAGTTGCAAATGTGAAGGTGTTTTGCCATACCCGCTGTTGTTGTGGGGGTCGACGGCTGGCTGCCTAGTGTGCTGCGGTTACTTGCGCGGCCATCGTCGTAGTCGCCCACGCCAAGACTGTCCATGTTTTTTAAATTCACTGCCTTCGCCACGATATGCAAAGGTCGAGCGTCACTTGTAGTTTCAGCTCTTGTAATGTGTGTGTCGTTTGTAATCTCTGTCAGTGAACGGCGCCTTATCATGTTGCAAGGGGGAATTTTTGAATTTTTGAAACGGCAAGTGGCGGGTGAATATAATGTTTCCACATATAGATATATTAGTAATTATAATCCTAAAACAGAGTTAAATAAGATATTAGTCTTTATTAAGAATTATGAGTCCATTGGCTACCTCAAATGGAAGTGCCGTGTCACCATTCGGTACGACTTGGACGTCAAGCACTTCGATCAGCATTCGATATACTACTACTGTTTAGATTAATGCATTGCTATATACGCTCACTGCATTGGTACGCTACTGCAATACGTTTACTGCATTTGTATGTTGCTGCTCTTTTTAGTCAAACAATCTCAACGGCGTCGCACTCACGAATCGAACAAACACGCCACAGCCACAGCCACAGCCACAGCCGCACATGCAATATCGCGCCACTGCGTCGGTTAATGCGCGCGCGCAATTGATGGTGTCAATGGGTGCTCAGAATGGACGAGGAGGCCGCCATTGACGAGCGCACCGCCCTGCTAAGCGCAGACTATGCGGTGCGGGATGCCCGGGACTCACCACTCAACGGCAACGGCCTGCGGGCGGTTCCGGGCGACGCTGCCACACCGGACGGGCTGGGCGGAGGTGCTTATTATTGGCGGGGCAGCAGCTATGACAGGGATGGCAGTGACGGATGCATGTCGGCGGGGTCTGTCCCGGTGTCTCCGTCCTCCACTTCCGAGGGGAAGACTCACCACGAACACCACCGGCACAGCAGCATGAGCGCGATGCCGGAAGCTAAGGGTGCTGTGGGTGGGAGCGGATGGCGTGCATGGCTCGAGGGGTCTCTGTCGTGGCGAACGGTGAAGTACGCGCGACCGGACTACAAGTACTTTGCCCCTGCGATGCTCCTTCTGTTTGTGGAGGCGGCCGCAGCCATGTTCATCCCTAAGGTGTGTGGTGTCATGCGTTGCACGGACAGCACACAGCACGAATTGCCTGGCGGATGGTATTGCTCACATCCCCCCTGTGCATGAACTCGGCATTTCTTTGTTTTACACTCCAAGTCCTTCCCATTCACTTGCTCAAATGACTGCTACTACCTGTGCTCTTGCAGTATGTCGAGGAAATGGTAGACATTGCGAGTGGCACCCTCAAGTATAAAGAACGTGATGCACAGGAGAATGAGATTCGTAATCTCCTGAGCGTGCTCTTGCTGATTGTGTTTGGACAGTCGACGGCGATGTTTCTGAAGACCCTTTTCTTTCGGTTTGGCGGCGCCCGTCTGGTACAGCGGCTCCGTGGTGCAATCCACCGCTCCATTCTGCGGGATCACGCCTTTGAATTTATTGACCGCTTCTCGGCAAACGAGCTTGTCAGTTATCTGGGGCAGGTGTGCCACGTGACCAATGTATCTGCCGCAACTGCTTGATGGCACGCGGAGCATGTATCCATATTGGCATTTGTTATGTCTATGCGCCTCATGTGGGCGTGTGCATAGCCCTGCGATGGGCTTGTGCCAATTTTATATCACTCCGATGATCATCAAAAAAGTGTGGCTGATGTGCTTCCAGCTGATCACAGCGTGTGATTGTTTGTGCGTTGTTCATCAAATGCAGGTGGATGCCATGGAAACCATGCTGAACGATCGCGCGGAAATGCTTCAGAATGTTGTGTTTGTGCTCATGGGCGTAGGGTTTTTTTTCTGGACGAATGCGGACCTCGGTCCAATATTGATGGCGACAGTGGCCTTCCTCGTGTTCATCACATTCCCATACAACGCGTGAGTGTCAGTGTGCCCAATCCCTCACTCACTCACTCGCTCACACACGCACACTCACACTCTCACACTCACACGCACACTCACACTCACACTCACACACACCCATTCACTCACTCTCTCACTTGCACTCACACGCACACTCACTCACTTATTCCCTCTCTTCATGCGCATAGCGCCTAAGACATTGACTTGAATCCTACATCTCTCCCTCTCTCTGTACAAAACTTTCAGCTCAAACTCTTCACTTCACTGCCTTGTTTTTATCCTCTTTGCACCTGCTGATCGCACACTATTCGACTGTGCGTGCAGTGTTGTGCGGTGGAATACGGCGAGGCTGATGCGGCGCGAAGCTGAGCTTGCCGACTATGCGCAGTCGAGCATACTGAGGATCCGACAAGTGCGTCATTGTGTCACTGGCTTAGAGTGACGTCCCATGCACCGCCACGTGTCGTCAGTCCCTTTGATTTTTCTTACGTTGTCCAAAGCCGCGATCACACAAATGCATCAGTGTCACCTGTTGCGATACTATTTGGAAACAGCCTCCAATGTACCTTGCACTTCAAGTCATACCAATGCACATACATTGAATGTGTGTGTGGGTGCTTTCCCAGTAAAATGTGTGCCCCTCACCCTCCCCATCCCCCTCTTTGTCGCTTTTGCATTTCAAAGGTGCGCAACTTGGCGACGGAAGACATCGAAACGCGGAATTTTGCAAAGTTGTGCCGTGAGATCTATCTTGTGGATCGGCTCTCCGCCAAGGTCGCGGCTGCGTACGATTTCTTGATATCAATGAGCGCGGGCACGGGCTTTGCGGTGGCCATGTGGCTTGCGTCACGTGATGTTATTGATCGCGACCTCAGCCGGGGCAAGCTGCTGGCCTTCTTCATGTACGCCGACATTGTCTTTGAAAATCTGCAAATGCTGTTTGAGAAGATGGAGGCGTACTCGGCAAGCACAAGCGCCGCACGGTGTGTCTGCGTGCTTGTTCTTTACGCGTGTGTGCATGTGCGCGTGGCCATGCATTGCTCACCTGTGCTCAACATTCTTAATCTCATTAATATTTTCCAAACACTTTGGCGATCGTGCAACCGGCGCAGTGTTCCTTCTAGTTAACAGTTGTTTTGTTTGCTTGTTTTTTTGTTTTTCTTTCGCGTGCAGTCTGTTGTTTGATCTCATTGGCACGAAATTCACGGCAGACGACGACGTCGCCGCCAAAACAGCCGCTCGCAAGCTGCAGAGGGAGAGCTCCTCGCGTGCGTCCACGCAGCCGGCGCAGGGGCAACTACATCCCCGCCCGTCAGCCTCGCAACTCCGCCGCCAGAGTATGCAGAACAGCAGCATAAACCGCAATGCACAGCTCGAGTCGGTGGTCGGTGGCGGTGATGATAATGATACGAGCGAGAGGGAGGCGAGGGACAAGGAGAGTGCGGGTGGTGCGGTGGCACGTGCTGGGAGCGCGCACGCCCACGCCCACGCCTACGCCCACGCGCATGCTGAGGGTGCTTCAGGGGTGCTTCTGCGCTTTGTGGGGGTCGACTGCCGCCACCCGACAAAGTGGGGCAAGGGTGGCATCCGATCCTTCTCCATGGACGTCGCCTGCGGGGACATTGTCTACGTCTATGGACCTGCCGATCTTGGTATGTGGCATGCCATGTGGAAGTGCATAATTTCTTCTTGTTTTGATGCGCCGTGTGGAGTGTGCGTTGGGCTGTGTATTGTCTGTTCTGCAGATGTGGGACATATTTTATTGTTGGATGTGTCCCTTGCGTTTCATTGCGTGTCTGACAATGTGACATCTTCTGTATGCACACGTCATTCACTGACCACAGGCATATCGTGCATCCTGGATTTGGGTGGGTGGAATTATCCGTCTTTCTTTTCTTTCGTAGAGTAAACACTGGTCGCATGCATGCACACGCAGGCACGCATACGCACTCTCATTCCTCATGGAAGTTATTTACGTTGCATTCGCCTGTTTCACTGCGCCTTATTCCTTCGCCACTGCATCGAATCATAGTAATGTCTTCTGGATGCAACATTCAAATTATTCGTGTCTGCATTTAGTACACACATCCTAAACATACTGCATTCTCTAACTCGAATGTCCCGCGTGCGGTGCGTGCGCTCACGTGTCAGCCTGCGGATTCTACACTCCCGATCGCGGCACCGTGCGTCTCTTCAGTGGCGACGTCGAAGCCGCGCCGTCCTCGCCTGCCGTGCGACGCGCCAAGCAGCACGACCAGCCGGCATCGAACCCGGGTGGCGACGAGAGCCTCTCTCTTGCGTGGTTATCAGCAGACGACGACATATTCCCCGGCTCTGTATTTGAGAACATTGCTGCAAACAGCGAGGGCAACCCAACAATGCAGGCGGTGCATGCAGCCGCCGCAGAGGCCGGCGTGCACGATGCCATCATCCGGCTTCCCCATGGATACGACACCCGCGTGACCAGCCACTTTCGCGCCGCATCCGGAGATGCTGCTCCGGGGCTTCGGGGCGCACGCAAGCACCCGCGCAACCTGCGCCCAATCGTCCTCCCGGGTCACGTGGCCCGCCGCATAGCCGTAGCGAGGGCATTTTTGCGCCGCCCGCAGCTTGTGCTTGCGGATGCCGCTTTTCTCACGTGCGACCAGGAAGACGCCGAGGGGCTCTTTTCGGCCGTCGTGCGCCTGCTTGGTCGCAACCGCCGCATCGCTTCTGCGGGTGGGAGTGGGGTCGGGGTTGCCGTGCGTGCGTCGGCGGGATTGCTTGTTGTCGGTGAACACATTGACGAGAACATCACAGCATGTGCGAATCGCATTATTGTGTTTGGGTTTGGTGGCCACGTGTGCGAGGAAGGGACGCACGAGGCACTGATGGCGCGGACGGGCGAGACGGCAGTGTATGCGCGCATGCTCGCCCGTCGGAAAGCCCAGGGTCGCTGGCTTGATTACAGCGAGCACTGACGACACTTTGTCTGCGTCGATGTCGTCATTGTGGTTGCTGTTTGTGTCTGTCGAATGAGCGCTATGTAGGATATACTGCTTTCCGTACCGCCGTATTAATTAAATGGAGCTGGATATGGCCGCATGCGATGATGCTCGTCAGTCGCCTGTCTAAATTGCGAATATCTAACAGCCCTCTTTTGCATGCATGTGATGCCCTGTCCGCTGCCACTCTCCCCGTCACCTCCTCTCCCTCCTCCTTCCCTCCCGCGTACGCACATATCGGCTGGCTTTTCGTGATCCTCGCTCAATCAGTCCTTCATTTGTCGCACTGATATTTACCACTCGGCAGTCACGTGCCCACCAAGTGCCTGGATCGATCAGACTGGCAATTTTGACTGGCTGTCACAGGCAGATGACTGTGTGTGTGTGTGTGTGTGTGCAGTGTTGATTGTTTGAAGGTGGCGTTCAATCACAACAGGCTCATACCGTCGAACACCCAAGTTCTTACTTGTGCTATGTGGGGGGCAGCTCGTGTTGGCGAATCAGCGCTTTCAAAGTTCCACAGCAACTGACATTTGTGTGGCAGTTGTTCATCGCATTACGGGCATCACAGGCCCACACACGCATAACACGTCTTGTTGCCCCTCAGACACAACAAGGTCAATGTAATTCTGAAAGCTAACTTTGCACTCGCCACAGCGCCAATCGAACTTGCACACGCAAACACACAACATCATACATCACACAACATCACACAACATCACACACCACACACCACACACCACACAAGCACCGCGCACCCAAACGCCGACGTGCACACGGCGTCCACATTGTGCGCTCTGCGGCAGAACAGCCGTGCTGCGTGCGTGTGGGGCATTCGGTGACAAATGGCGGACAGCAGCGCGGGTGATGAGCCCAACCCCTTCTCATTCCGCACATTCGTGCAGCAGGGGCCGCCGTCGACTGCACCGCCGGCATCGTCGTTCAAGGCAAAAGGCAAGAAGACCCCTGCTGTCCTAAACAGCAACGACGACGGGTTTGACGACGGGTTTTCCGACGGTGCCGACGCCTCGTCTGAAAATCCGTTCTCGTTCAAGGCGTTTGTCAAGTCGGACAGTGCGCCGCTGCTGCACACACTGCCGCCCGTCGAAGTGGACGGCGACCTTCCGTCGGTGGAGGCGTTTGCGGCGCCGCAAAGCAAGCGGGCGTCCGTGCGCACATCGAGCAAGACGGCACCCAATTTGGACACTCCATTCCCCGAGGTGAGCTACAGTATCCCTTACATGGTCTCCATTGGAATCCCTTTCCCCTTGTGTGCATTGCCCTGTGAATCAGATCGGCGGTTTTACGCCGTCTCAGAACAGCGGCGTGTATTGGCGACTGACGACCGAGTGATGCCCATGTGTGCTTCGTCTATGTTTTTACAGGTCGCTGATCCCGAGCTGGTAAGGCTTGAAGTAGATGCGCTGCGCAAGAAGAACAAGCGGTCACTCAAGGCAATCGGGGACTTGGAGGCGCGGCTGGCCTTTGCTGAGGCCAACACGGAACGGATCAAATCGGAAGCGGAGGAGGCGAATGCAAGGGCAGACGCCGCCGAGAGGAAGGTGGGTGCTCGTGCGCGTGTGTGTATGTGTGTGTGTGTGTGCCGGCATGTGTCTGTGTGTTTTTGTGTTTGTGTATGTGTTTGTATGTGTATATGTGTGTGTGCGTATGTGCAGTCAGCACCTGGATGCTCTGCGCCTGTGTGATCGCATAACAGCGTTTCCTGCATGCCCACTCGCACGCGCACACGCACATGGCGCTCATCGTCACTTTCTGCCTGTTTGTGCACAGGTGTCGTCACTGGAGCGAATGATTAAGACCCTCCGCGCGAAGGAAGTGGAGGACACCGCCGCACTTGACTCGATGGTCCACGCAATAGAAAAGAACCTTGAAATAACAACGGTGCGTTGCGATCAGATGGGTCGTGCTCTTTCTTTTGTTGTCAAGTCTCATCATAGAATGTTTGGTGTGTATGTGTCTGTCTGTGTCTGTATCTATGTCTGTGTATGTGTATATGTGTATGTGTGTGTGTGTATGTGTATATGTGTGTGTCTCTGTATGTGTATGTGTGTGTGTCTATGTATTTGTCTGTATGTGTATGTGTGGGTGTCTCTGTATCTGTCTGTGGTATGTGCGCCTCGGTACTCACTCGATACCCTGCCCGTGTTGTGTTGTGCTTGTGTGTATATTCTTGTGCTTGTGCTTGTGTATAATACTTCAGGTACGTGCGTTGGATGCCGAGAGAACCGCCGCCGCTCTGCGTGTGGAGCGGGATGCCCTAGCCCAGCGTGCTCAAGCGGCAGAGGACGCGGCACGTGATCTCGCTTCCCAGTGCGACGCCTCGCTCAATGCCCTCAGGGAAAAGTCGGCGTATGCATCTGCACAGGTGCGTGCATGCCTCGTGTGCTGCCCTGGCTAGGGAGTGGAGGGGAGGGGTGGGGTGGCTTTGCTAGTGTGTGTACTTACATTTGGGAGTGTGAGTAGTGTTTTTGTTTCCTTGTTGTGTTGTGAGCCTCGGTTCGTTGCATTGTGCTCCTGTTTGAATGGTCGCCTGTGTCGATACCCTTCAAATCAGCCAATTTAGAATTTAAATTCACACAATGCATATTTTTGCACTCGCACGGTCTCAAACACCACTTGTTTTGGATCTCAACAATGGTGTGCGTGTGCAGCTGATGAAGCTCTCTGTGGATGGGGATGCGGCGGTGAAAGTGCTTGTGCGGAATGTGGAGACCATGCGGCTTGCGGCAGATGTGCTGGCATCCATGGACAGGACGGAGACGCGCTCGTGATTGTGTCCACTCCTTGTGTGTCCGATGTGGCGTGTGGCGTGCGTTGCGTGTGTGCGTGCTTTGTATTCATCTGCAAGTGTCTGTGTCTGTGTCTGTGTCTGTGTCTGTGTCTGTGTCTGTGTCTGTGTCTGTGTCTGTGTCTGTGTCTGTGTCTATGTCTATGTCTGTGTCTGTGTCTATGTCTATGTCTGTGTCTGTGTGTGTCTGCGTGTATCTCTTGTTGCCTTCTGCTTTACTCGTTTGCGTATATGTCGGATATATCGTCATCTTATTTGCCCGGTGTGTTCAGTTTCAACTGCCCCTGATCGTGCCTGCCTCACGTCTTGGCACTCTCTTCTGTACGCCATTTCGTGACACTGGTGCGCTTCATTATTTTCTCGTTGTGTATGGGCGGGTGCTTCAATACGACGAACAATAATGTCTCTCACAGTTGTTCATTATTTCCCATTTCTTTATAAAAACAAAAATTGAATCAGCCACAAGAGAACAGCAAACAAAACCGAAAGAGAGAACGCACGCCGCACGCACGCCGCACGCAGAAAAGACGACATAAAGCTGTACACCTCAAGAAAACACGCACATGCCCCCAACTGTCACAGTGGCGCATGCCCACATGGAACCACACACAGAAACCTCCCAAACAAACACAGATGCTCAGCACAACCCGTGGCGACACCGGACGCCAGGCCCATGGATCACACACTGATACCAACACACGCTGCGACAGAATTCATCGGCTGTGCCTCGCACCAACAGTGCAACGCGCACTCGGACTGCTCAGAGGAAGACCTGCGTGATTTCCTTGTTATTCTTGAGCGCCCCCTTGAAGGGCTCGTTCAGGTGCACGTGGCAGCCGAGATCTCGCAAGGCCGCCTTGCCCACGTCCGAACATCCCGGCAGCTTGCGGGCGGCGCGCAGCACCGGCTCGATTCCCTCGTCGAGAAACGGCTGTCGGCACTCGGGGTTCCTCGACACAATGTTACGCACGGCCATCGACGCAACGCGCTGCACGCGCGCACTGTCGGCATGGATACGCATGGCTGTTACAATAAGGGGGACGCCGCCCTTTGTGTAGAAATTGGACACCACCGCCGGCTGTCGCAGCACGACCGACCCCAGGGCGCCCAGTGCATTCTCGATGACGTCAGGGTTCTTGGCGTGCGTCTCAAACGCTGCGAGCATGAGGTCGAGTCCGCGTCCCATGCCCACAGTCACCTTCACGTCGTCGTTGCCCGCAAGGCACTTGATGAAGTTCAGTGCCTCCGTCGCAAGCGCAGCCACTGTAACATTCGACTCGAGCGTCGAAATGACAAGATCCAGCCCTCCGCGTGCAACAATGTCTTTGCAAAAATCGTCCTTGACGGCGAGCCGTGCAAGAACTGAGAACAGCTCGACCGAAACGCGCGAATTTGGGCGCGCTTTGTTTGCCTGCAGCGCCGCAATCACCGTCTCCAGCGCCCCGTTCTCCACCAGCGTGGTCACGTGCTCCATGGATCGGCAGAAGAGGGCGCGCTCGTCGTCAGAGAGGGTAAGGGACGTGAGAAGGCGACACGCCGACTCAACAAGCTCATCGTGCGCCCCGTGGCCGCGAATGGCCGCAACAGCTGCGTCGATAACACCGCTGTCGACAGATCGCTGACGGTTGATCTCGTTTCCCGTGCATGCGTCGGCAAGTGCATTGAAGGCACGATGAAGCAGCGTCGGATCCTCTTTGATGGCCTCGATGAGAAGAGCATACATCTGGATGCCATCCTTTCCGATCAGATCGCGATTTGCCTGAACTTGAAGACATTCGCGGAGAATGTCGAGCGAGACGGCGACAAACTCCTCGTGCAACAGAAAACGATGGCTTGCAAAAATGCAGAGGCGCACACAGTCGTTCGTCCCAGCCACGATGCGATGCCCCGGCTCCGTCGCCATGACCTCGAGCAGCTCCTTGAACAGGCCAATAACGTCCGCCACCTGGCACTCTGTATTGTCCAGGGCGGCCTTGATGGACTCGATCTTTGCGGCAATCGGGTGTTTACCGGGTGTGCCGTCGTCCGACACGTCCGGAGTGGCGACGACATTGGAGAGGTCCACGCCCTGCGAGTCAAACTGCAACTTGGCATCCTCAACAGCTTCCTCCCGGGTCATGCCAAACTCGGCAATGTTCTCTTCAACGACAGCGTTGAATGTCTCTTGTGTGATGCGCTTCCGTGCCATTTTGAGATTATTGTTATTTGCTGTGTGTTTTTTCGTTTTGTTTTCGCAAAGGCTTTGTGATGCGTGATAAATTGTGTTCGTGTAGTAGGAACTTTACTTTTCGAGCGCAGTAATCTGATCTTCTGTATTTGCACTTGAGAGATCAGCAGAAATGTAAGAGCAGTTGAGTGGCATGCATGCATGTGTGTGGAGTGTGTGTGCGTGTTGTGTGTGTGTGTGTGTGTGTGTGTGTGTGCGTGTGTGTATGTCGTCACATTCCAGGACAGATCACGACGATCCTCCCACATTCCCGCATAATAACACACATATTGCGAGTTACTACTGAGTTTAGTATGCAATTAATAATGGCACCGGCCGATCACTGGGCTCATCGTGATTGCACGAAACACTCCATCCCTCGTCTCCACCGCAACACATTAGGCGTACGGCATGCACACACACACCAATGTATAACTTGATGCGCTGTCTCCGCAACTCAAGGCACTCGCTCGTCACGGCATGCACACACACACCAATTGGTACTGCTCGTGTGTATTACATGATGCGCTGTCTGCGCAACTCAAGGCACTCGCTCGTCACGGTATGCCCACACACACCAATTGGTACTGCCCGTGTGTATAACTGATGCGCTGTCTGCGCAACTCAAGGCACTCGCTCGTCACGGCATGCACACACACACCAATTGGTACTGCCCGTGTGTATAACATGATGCGCTGTCTGCGCAACTCAAGGCACTCGCTCGTCACGGTATGCACACACACACCAATTGGTACTGCTCGTGTGTATAACATGATGCGCTGTCTGCGCAACTCAAGGCACTCGCTTTTTTGCACTGCCACGTGCAGCGACTTCGGTGCACAGAGTAAACGCTGTAAACGCTGTTCATATTTGCACATTCGGCGCACGGTGCACACAGTAGCCACCAGGTTTCAGTGTTGCATCTACCGAGCAGTCTAATCAGTGCCAGTGACCGGCGCCACTGCCGTGATCGGCACGGACTGTATTGAATTGACTAATGTGCTGCTGCGCGATAATCGGCCGGCTAATTCGCATGAATCGGGCCGAGTGAGGTCAAGCTACCGCCCGTCAAACTGCCGGGCCTGCTGAACCCAATGGACAGATGCACAGAAGAATGTGACTTCATCTCTGAGTGCCACTAGCCACTGACGGCACGCAGATGACACGGGCAGTGACAGAACAAACTGTGTTTGTATTGAAGCCGGCCAGTCCAATTAAGGGCTGTCACTAACAAATATGGCACAAACACAGAAAGTACAAGAATGTGTCACTGATTTTGCTGTTTTTAGTATGCTATGCCTGTCATGATGTGACGCCCATTACTTATTTAAAGCTTGCACGCTATCGTTTTTTGATGATCTCCTTTAGTTTGTGCTGTGTGTCCAAATGTCATGGTGCTTTATTGCTGAGGTCTATCTAATCGATCGGGACCGGTCAGCCTCATCACATCGAACTGGAGGCAGCAGTTCGCAGCACTACTCATCAACTCGTCACGCAGGCTGAACTCTAATATGCTCCATCCCTTGTGCAACCGAATCGATGCGGAGTTTTGCGTGCCGCCGATGCGCCTCCGATGCGCCTGACAGTTATGATTTGCGTTTCCAATACTATGAACAGTCCCGAAAGAAACTGCGACAGTCGCCATTCTTTGCATTCTTTTGTTTGTACTGTGCAGTATGGGTGTATTCAATCGAACATTGCCTTACCTTTCCCCATTGTTTCTCGCTGTTTGTGAAATGTCTGCGACACTGATTAAGGAAGAGAACGTCACCGTAACCATGTTTATAAAAGTCTCGATCTCTGTAATCGATTAAGGCGCGTGTTTACAACGAACTGTTTATACATTATCTTATCCACATCTTCAAGCCGGGATTTAAAATGACTGACACACACGGACCGGGTAAGTACTCTGAAGTAACGCAGTGTGTCTGGAGAGTATTGGGGCCAGAGGATGAGAGACTGAGTCACTAATGGCGGTACGAAGAATAGCAGATTGCCTCCTCTTCTTATGTAATATGTGCTTCATCAGTAGTGCAGTGGAGCCAGTTCAGAGTTGCCACTGAGTCTGGAGAGTCAGCCAAAGCCACTGCATCAGCATACGGACATGACTGGTGGAGTGCAGTGATCACAACTTGTTACTGGCACGTGTATCTCGCCGTACAGTCGGCCAGTAATATCATGTCGACGCCGGCACTCGGACGAGCGGCCGTATTGGTATTGACACCCTTTTCGTTTATCCACATGAGCGGCGTTGCAGTCCATGGCATCGATCATGATTTCTACAGCAAGTCCAAGGCGTTGCACGATAAAGCTGTAGAGATGGTTCGCTGGAAGCCCAAAGTGCACGCTGGAAAGGGCACGGAATACTTCATCTTTGCGAACAAGGGAATGACCGACAGATGGAGACACGACAAGGGCATCTCGGTTCTCGACGTTGTGCAGGGCTTCGAGATCTACCACGGGACTGCCAAGGGAGAGCACAATCGTCCATCAACGGGAGAGCTCGAGTGGGTGCAGCTTTGATGCTTTACTGAATGGCAACGGGGAAGAGTGTGTGGTGCACGGGAGTGTAAGACTGTCTGGGGGGCGAACATACCACTAGGACTCAGTACCTATCGTCCAGTCCTACAATGCCTGATTAGTGCATGCACCGACCGTGACACCAATGACATGAGTAGGCTCTGACAAAGTGCAATTGCCGGTGGTACGCTCAGTGAGAAGTGTTTATGACCCTGCTGAGTGTGGTCACGTGCGCCTCGGCTGTTGCTGCATCCACATGCGCCACACGCACACGCCAGGGACCACTTTGGCACGTGCAACAGTGAGGAGGTCGTGCGTCTCATTCTCGAGCACGGCGTTGTTCACTGAGGGCCGCCAAAGCAATGCGATTGCGCTGCCTTTGATGAGGCGCTGAACGATGGTCGCACCTTTTATCTACGCGCGCCGTGTGTGTGTGTGTATGTGTGTGTGTGCGTGCGTACGTGCATGTGTGCCGCAACAAACATACCAGCATCCATCCGTTGACACAAATACAGAGTGTGAACAGTCACAGGCAAATATGCAAGAGTCCGCACAGACATAGACACAGACACAGCACACAGCACACAGACACAGACATACACAGGCACAGACCAAACAAAGACCCGGAGAAACAGATGCAGGCACGGAGACAGAACGGCCGAACACTCTCTGATTACTCGCACTGTTTAATAGCAACGCCTTAAGAAAAGAAAATGGTGGCCGAAAAGAACAGCAACACACAACAACAATAAAAACAAATTACTCACGAAAACGTACGCAAGCACACACTAAGACACGGTAGACACTGGCACTCTCACGCACACACACATGGCGCACGCACAACAAGCGCTATCGCCCACTCATGCCTGCAGTGTGTACAGCCGCTCAATTTCCTCAACATCCTCCTTACTGCCAAGGAACACAGGGCAGCGCTCGTGGATGCCCTTGGGCACGTGATCCAGGATCGCCCCCTTGCCCGTGCTTGCGCGACCACCGGCCTTTTCGGTGAGAAACGCCATGGGAAAGCACTCGTAAAGCACGCGCAGCTTGCCGTTCGGCGCCTTCGAGTCCCCGGGGTACATGAACACGCCGCCATAGAGGAGCGTGCGGTGCACATCGGCAACCATCGACCCAATGTAGCGGAGTGAGCAGGGGCTCCCCTTCTTGGGACGCTTCATCCCCTCGACAAAATCGGCCGTCGGTTTGTCCCAAAACTGGGCATTGCCCTCGTTTACAGAGTATATTTTGCCCTTGGGGGGAATTCGAATCTGCATGTGTGCATGTGTGTGGTGTGCATGTGTGTGCGTATGTGCGTGTGTGTACAAGAATGTTGTTCGTGTTCAAGGAACATAATATGAGTGTCTTAGTGCAACATTATATATCCCATCTCCACCCATCATCTATTGGGCACGGTGCACACGCAAGCCACAGAGTCAACAGCACCAGCCATGTGGCGCCATACATCCCACAAACATAACATTACGGAGAAACAAATCGGCAAAGTAAACAAGCGGACTCACATTCTCGTGGGTGAGCACAAATTCACCGAGGGACTGCGGGAGACAAAGAAAGGGGAATAGGAAGAAGCGATTGAGAAACAAGAGGGAGGATATTGTTCAGCAAGTCGTCGCATACCAGTGTAAATGTAGCAATCGTATGCAACCAGCGGACCATCTTCCCCCGCAAAAATTGGCTCCAACATAGCAAACACGCAACATACATACACTACACAACACATACACGCACGCACAACACACACGCACGCACACGCACACACAAAGCGCACACACATACCGGATCGAGCGTGTATCCGTGCACTTCGTGCCCAGTCGAGAGCACGAGCACGGTGGAGCTGCCGTACATCGCATAGCCGGCGGCGACCATTTCGCGTCCGGGGCGGAGAACATCCTCTAGTGTTGTGCCAGTGGATGTGGCACTCTGATAGGACGAGGAACGGTCGTGAATTGCAATGTCACGTGTGCAACGGCCCAGTAATTAAGTGCGGGGGTAGGGTGCATGATGTCAGCAGAGTCGTATAAGGAGAGATCCATTCATACAACACAGTGAGTCACACAATACATGTATGAAAGGTTCACACAAGAAGCCAACAACGAAGTAACTATGTTCGCAACACGCCACTTTTTTGGTATCTGCCTCTCTTACTCAAACACGAATTCTCACAGATAGATGAAGGGACGCACCAGCTTGTAGATACCGAAAATAGTGCCAATGCTGACACCGGCGTCGATATTTGAGGATCCATCGAGGGGATCAAAGACAACTGCGTACTTGTGCTGGTTCTGCATGCAGCATCACGTGGTTGTGCATACGCGACACATAAGTCACACAAATTGATCAATATGACTCAATCGTCACACAGGAATGACTCTGTAGAGTTTGTAAAGCCACACCCACACACTGCACATACATACATGACATGATATATACAGACACACACACACACACACACACAACACTATACAAACACGCACGCAATCCCACCTTGCCGGCACCCTCCTTCTCCTTGACGAAGATGGCGTGCTCATTCTCCTCGGATACCATGATGGAGACCCTTCCGGACGATGCAAGGGCGTTGATGAACACCTGCCATCACGCGCATTGAGCCATCCCGCGGATTGATGGCACAGCGGCATTGAAACACACACACACACAAACAAATGCATCAGAGTAAACAGAGGGTGATCACGGCAGCATCCCACACCGAGTGCAGTTGGGAACGGGTGGCATTATGATCGCGCAACAGTCGAAAACACGAATTCCAAACACGCGAATGCACACAAGCACACAGAAATGCACACGCCCACATTCAAGCACACTGCCCTCACATGGATACAAATACACACACACTCGCACGCATAACCATTCACGTACACACATATATACACACACACAACCATGCATGCACGCACATACGCGGTGAAACACACCTCGTTTGACAGGACATCGAGCTTCTTCTGTGTATCGCCCGTCGTGTTGGTAGAGCCACCCGCCTCGCCAGTCCTGCGCGAAGCATCAGCAAACAGATGATGCCGGCGAAGGGTGAGGACAGTACGCAACCACAAGGATAAACGACGGGGTTCATCGAACCCACTCGAGAAAGTGCTGTCTGCAGCACACGCGACACTCAAGTGTCTGACGACTGAACACACACACACACACACGAAAACGCATACACAGAAAACACACATCCACACGTACACGCACACTTGTGCGCACATGTAATGCTCACAGATTAACGAGTCCGGCCTTCCTGACGCAGTTGCTAACGTATTTGCATCCAAGTTGGATGGCGGCAAGGAGGAGAGTGAAATCGCCAGTGGACTCGGGATACTTTCGCTGTTCCTCAATAATGTGACGGGTCATCGTCATGATGTTGGTGTTGTGGTGTTCGCCCTCCATCTTTGCGATTGTGATAGACAACGCAGTTGCAGTGAGAGAAGTAATTAAGAGCTTAAGTCTTTCGACACTTGGCGAACCTTAAATTGATTAGATTATCGTTTCCGGTGTTGAAATAGCACTATGATTGTGGCGGCGGATGACCTTCTCGAAGGTTGGGGTTGTGCAGGCGACGGCTAGAATGTTCGGGGCAGTCCCACATACACCGCTCGCGTGCGCACAAGCACAAACACAACGAATGCATGCACACACACGCACACACACATTCAGTAATGCAGTCGACAGCAAAGGTGATCATTGGGATGTGAGATGATCACGGAAGGTGTGTTAGGACACTCGTGACTCACTCAACACACACACACACACACACACACACGCACACAGTGCAGAATTGTGTATGGGCTGTTGTATTCTCATTAGGCCTAATGAGTAGTAACTGAGTAGCAGATTTCCTATTCGGGCGAAGTGACGTCACAAAGGAAGTGTGACGTGCGATAAAAGTTAAATTAAGCGCAATCTCGCTTTATTTGAACAATGTGTGTTCTGCGCACTGTCACGGAACGTGTGTGTGGTTGATACGCAGGGATTTGCTCTCAAAGGTGAGATAAAACGTGCGTGTGAAAAGCCACACAACTGTCCTTTCCTTAAAAAACGCACTGCGTGTTCTGTTTTAGGCTGTGTTGGTCGCAATCTGCATGCTTAGAATGTTGTCGGCACTCACTGCCGCCCGTGCACTCACCCGGGCGCAGTGCACCGTCTCCCGCTGCGGCCGCCCATTTGCCACCGCCGCCGGCATCGACTCGAGGTTCGGCCAATCCCTAGAAACGCACCGTGTCGAGAACCAACCACCACCGCTTGAAAACTACAACGCGTTTGACAATGATGTGCTTCTGCGCCAGATCTTGCGGCAGGAAGGCGCTGACTGGGCCATTGAGAGTGTGCGTGACCTGGGCCGCATTGTTGGGTCGGACAAGATCATCGAGATGGGGACTGCAGTCAACAAGCACGGCCCCGTGCTCAAAACACATGACCGATATGGCAATCGGATCGACGAGGTCGACTTCCACCCTTCCTACCACGCGCTTCAATCGATGGCTGTGTCGCATGGAGTGCATTCGTATGCATGGAACAACGAGGATAAGCCCGGCGCGCATGTGGCCCGTGCAATGAAGCTGTTTCTGTTCAGTCAGGCAGAGTCCGGGATCGGATGCCCGCTGTCGATGACATATGCGGCGGTGCCGGCCATACGCAACGAGCCCAGTGTCGCGATGGAGTGGGAGAAGCGGTTTACGAGCACAGAGTATGATGCGCGCGTGGCGCCGGCCAAACTAAAGACGGGTTCACAGTGTGGGATGGCCATGACAGAGAAGCAGGTTGGTTGTGTGCATGCTGCTTGTGGTGTGTGTTATTGTGCTGCGAGTTCTTGTGTGTTGTGTTTGTGTTGTTTTTCGCCTTGAAAACCATGCACAAGCCTCATTTCCTGACGCATCTTCCTACTACTTTGTGTGGCACAGGGCGGATCTGACGTGCGGGCAAACACGACCACTGCCACTCCCCTGCCTGGAAGCACCAAAAACGAATACACTCTTCTTGGTCACAAGTGAGTGCATCGTCTTGCGCATCTCGTGCTGCAATTCTTCATTTCATACCCGAAAATTTCATCTCGAGCACTGTAAGCTAGTTACCCCTCAAGAAACCGAATCTCAAAACAGATCGAGACTTTGCACCCTTTTTGTGTTCTTTACAGCACCTTATCTTCAGCAAGATGCTGATGTTGGATTGATAACCAAACCAGCTCTCACATGCCTCTGCAATTGATACAACCCTACAATGTGCCACATTTTGTTTGTCGTTGCATGTGGTCTGCCGTCGGTCGTCGCATCCAGGTGGTTCTGCTCTGCACCCATGTGCGATGCATTTCTCACTCTTGCCAAGATCCCCGGCACAAACGCACCCACGTGCTTCATCGTGCCCCGGTGGCGTCCCGACGACACACGCAACGCAATGAACATCATGCGCCTGAAGGACAAGCTCGGCAATAAGTCAAATGCGTCGTCCGAAATTGAGTACCGCAATGCGTATGCCGTGCGCGTGGGACCCGAGGGCCGGGGCATACCGACCATCATCGACATGGTGATGCACACTCGGCTCGACTGCTGCATTGGCGCCTCTGCTCTTATGCGCGTGTCGCTCCTCCACGCAATCCATCACACAAGCAACCGCAAGGCCTTTGGGAAGGTAATCCGCCAGCAGCCGCTGATGGCCAATGTTCTTGCGGATCTCGCGGTGGAATCGGAGGCGGCGACACTCATGACAATGCGCCTGGCGCGGTCGTTTGGAATGGGGCAGAGCGAGGGCGAGCGTGCGTTCAGTCGCATCGCCACCGCCGTCTCAAAGTACTGGATTTGCAAGCGCGTGGTTGGTCACGTCCACGAGGCCATGGAGTGCCATGGAGGCAACGGATACGTCGAGGACGGCGTGCTGGCCCGTGCATTCCGCGAGGCGCCTCTCAATGGCATCTGGGAAGGATCCGGGAATGTCATCACGCTCGATGTCCTCCGTGCCATGAAGACTGAGCCAGAGTCTGTCGGTGCCTTCTTTTCCGAGCTCTCGCATTGTCGCGGGGCAGACAAGCGGTTGGATGCGGCTGTGGATGCATTGAAGGAAACGGTGTCGCGTCCATTTGAGGAGATTGCGTCTCGGCGTGTTGTTGAGCAAATGGCACTCTGTCTCCAGGGATCGCTTCTCGCGCAAAACTCGCCAAAAGAAGTCCTCAATGCCTTCCTCTCGTCGCGCTTGGGGGACGGAGGCTATGTCTACGGGACGCTGAGTGCAGATGCCGCACGTGGCGCCCAGAAGATTATTGACCGCGCGGTCGGGTGGACAGCGTGATGCTCTTTTGGTTTGATTGCGACCGCTGTGACCTTAAAAGGAGTCCGTTAGTTGGACTGTTCAATTGTTTCATCCATATGCCTCTCCGGCAAGCGCATCAGTGGACAAGTGCGTGAGGCATCGTGCTCATTGTGTGAAATCGCCCCTCAATCAGACTGACAAGCGCCTTCTTACGTGACGCCCATAAGAGCAACGTAGTCATGTGCACAGAGTGGACGCACTGAGCTTCAAGAGTTCAATGGCATCGCTGTCAATTTTTTGACAGTTGTGGGGCGCGTAACATAACATCCGGGGTGAAATTGACAAGGGTTTGACAGCTGATGTCCTTTTTCGTCGCCCGATATTTTCACATTGACACCACACCCATCTCTTTGATCTGAGACGACAAATAGCTGCATGCCTTTACATGTGTGACTCATCAGAAGTGCTGCATCTCACCCGCCGCGTGTGAAGATATTTCAGTAGTTTTCGAGCATTCATTTGCCCTTCTCCGTGGCTGCGTCCATCTGACAATTGCGTCCCGACGGAAACCACTTTGCTTCAAAAAGTGCCCTTTGGTGCGATAGAATGACAGCAGGAATGCGTTCGCTCTGTATGCTGCTCGTGTGTGTGGCTGTTTCATCTCTCTTTGGCGTCACAAGGGCAGACAACGTCATGTGGGGGCCAAGACCATCCATAATCGAGTTGACGGCGGACAACTTCGACGAGGTGAGTATTGGCCATCTGGTACGGGCTATATGAATGTGTGATGTGCGTTCATATCTTTGTAATGTGCGCTTGTGAGTTGATTGCAAGTCACAGATTTAGATGAGGAGTCCGTAATATGACCTCGTTGGTGATTCGCTGGCAAACTGATCCACGGTGCGGCTGCAAATGTTTGTTGAATCTGTCTGTTTTTTGGAATTACTGTCATGCAGGTTGTCAACGGCGGAAAGAGTGTCTTTGTCAAATTCTACAAGCAATGTGAGTGCTCTACTCTCCATCTGTGGAGGAGTCCGTGGGCCCAGCGCCTAAGACACTGACATGATCCTACATTACTCTCTATCGGGGCTGTCGCTGGACGTACCCTCGCCCGGCTGCGTCTCTATTGATTGGTGTTTCTAGCTGTTGATGTGTCTGGATGCTTCCCGGTCCCAGTGCAGTCACGCGCTCAATGTCACTCACACTCGCATCACGTGATCCACACACACACACACACACACACACACACACACACACACACACACACACATACACACATGCACACACACATACAACAGCAAACACCGACTGCGAGCGGTTCATTGGGGAGTTTGATCTCGTCGCCAATTCATATGCCAAGGCAGGACAGGCCGTGACGGTAGCACGCGTCGATGGAGGCCGCAACAGCGAGCTCATTCGGCGCATTGGAGTGCGCTCCTTTCCGTCATTTCTTCTTTTCCCAAGGGGCAAGCCGGACGTGCAGAGGTCGGTACATGGCAGTAACCGCAACCGCTAGTGGCAGTCGCGGATGTTGTTTTCGGTACTATTCAGTTCATAGGTTAGTCAGTCAGTCAGTCAGTCAGTAAGTCAGTCGTTAGTAGTCGATGGAGCCGCTCATCTGCATTGCTGTCAAACCGATGCTGATATGCAGGTCTTTACTTGTGCCTGCCACAATGTGTGTGCAACGTAGTCGACAAGCACCCTGTTCTCGTGCACTGTCTCGCACTCTGCCGATTGCATTTGACTGTCACACGTACATTAATGCTTCTTTTATTGCTCTACTCAAACTTCGTTTGTGTAAACTGAGTATGATTATGACTCCCATGACACTAACTGGTCATGCATATTTTATTATTAAATACAGACTTCCTGAATCTGCTGTGACCGCGGAGGCCATTGTGGAATGGATCGGCTCCGTCCTTGGTGCGTCACTGTGTAATGACTTTCAGTTGGCTGAACTGAGCCTCACATTCCTCCGTCACTGTAATTGTTGTCATGCCATGCCATGAGATATCTATTTACAAGTGACAAGTGCGTGCAGTCCCATATGGATCGCATGTGTTTCCTGTCTCCGTCTCCGTCTCCGTCTCACCCAATTTGAAAGTGCCCCATTCGCATGTTGTTGGCGGTGTCATCATTGTCAGATACAGATTATGTAATGGCTGCATGCATATGCATGCATTCATTCGGAACGTGTGCAAGAATGCACATTGGAATGATATGTCGACTCCTCTGGATTAATGTGATAATGCGTCTCATTTCAAGTGACTCGACCGATGCAGGCACTTCGGGTAGTGTGTCGGTGCAGCGGCCTCCGCCCGCTCTTGTGGAGCTGACGCCAGCAAACTTTGCGCAAATCGCACGCAGCGAAAAGGATCGAGGTGCTTTTGTCGAATTTTACGCCCCCTGTGAGTACACTTCATTTTTAATTATTAATTACATTGGTGCACTGTTACCCAGACACTGCGATTGTGTCTGGACATTCACATTACACAGTCGGTATGCTGTGAACGACTCTCTATCGAGCACTGTGACTCATGTCATTTTAGCGATTTGTTTTTCTGATTGAAACTGAACTGTATGGTGTTAGTACGGAATCCCATCCACACTGCAGCCCTTGCATTCACCTGTCAATTAATGCTGTCTGCACATTCAATGACATCCCGCTTATCATTCTTTGTTTGACATTAACACGACTATTATATGTGTGCCATCTTTCCTGTGCGTAACAAATTACTTGGGGGGGGGGGGGGGGG